>JACVVK020000009.1:4017500-4052500 GCA_018292915.2 Batillaria attramentaria | reverse complement strand
ACACACACACCAATAAAAACAACAACAATAACTACAATAACAACAAAACAACAAAATAAAACAAAACCAACACCAAAAGACCAAAAAACAAACAAACAAACAAACAAAACACAAAACAAAGACCCAAAAAATCACCACAAATGTACACACAGGAAAAAAAAAAAAGAAGAAAAAAAGAACAGATGGCAGATGAAAGGCATCCCAGGCACAGCTGGATGTCAACCCAAGAAACGCAAAAAGGAAAAATCAGGCGCATTAAGGTAATCAGACCCTACCGCACTGCATTAAGCACACAAGAGAATCGATACAGAAAGCAGCAGGACCGTATAAGCCACACAAAACAGAAGAAGAAGAGAATCAGAGACAACGGTGAGCCCATCAGCCCAAAGGCAAACTGAGAAGTGAATGAATTAATCATAAAGAAGAGGAAACCGGTGGAAAGGGGCTTCCGTGCAAAGTCGAGATAAAAGAGATCGTGAAAGCACAAAAAGACGAGCAAAAATTTTACGAGGGCTTACGAGTGAGAGACGAGAATCCAGGTAATGTCGGCAGGAGAAAATCTTTTCATTGATTTCACATTGAAAACACGGAGGAAATGGAGGCAGAACTCCATGAAAAATCCGGTTTTTTTTTTTCTTCTTTTCCCATTGGCTATTTAACCTGCGTCTTTCCTGGCTCCAAAACAAACTTCAGCCCATTTGTTGTTGTTGTTGTTGTTGCTGCTGTTGTTTGGTCAGTTTGTTTGGTTTTTGGACTTGACCTAACAAAAGCATGGTATATTTGTGAGGAATATGATACATGTACTGTAGATTTGATTTGCTTTTGTTTGTATGGTGTGCACCAGAAAGCATCTCTATCTTTGTCTCTCTCTCTGTCTCTGTGAAAGCCGTGAAATAGTTCTAATTCCTTGCTCGGCATAACTAACTAACTAACTAACTCTCTCTCTAACTCTCTCTCTCTCTCTCTCTCTCTCACACACACACACACACACACACACACACACACACACACACACACACACACACACACACACACACACACTGACACACACACACACACACACACACACACACACACACACACACACACACACACACACACACACACACACACACAAAACGGTCTTCAACTCGGTACGCCCAAGGCACGCTCAAGCAATGTTGTAGTTGTTGTTGTTGTTGTTGTCCATGATAATGATGTTCTCTTAATTTTTGTGGGTCCTCCTTCGTTTGTTCTCCGGACAAACTCACATTCTTTTTACAATTCATTTAGTACGCTTCTTCAGTTCAGCAGGCTCGTGTAACACCGGAAACCTTAAAATCACACTAGAATCAGAGAAGCAACAGGACATCAGCAGCCTGATGCAAAATAAAAACAGAAATCGGATATAAAAAAGGACAAAACAAAAATCCAAAGTGCAAATGACAGTTGTGACAAAAACTGCGCAAAATGTGACAAAGACCCGATGAATTCCACAGATTATATTCGGTTTCCATGGCACTGCTGGCTTCAGTCGATGGTTTACTGCAGCGATGCACCGTAGCTTCACAGTGCAAGCAAAGCTTTATCACACCTAGCTCTCATTACTGGCGAATCCGCTTAGCTGAGAGCATTTGTCGCGGGGGGGGGGGGGGGGTCAAACAAAATGGACGGGGTTTTTCCGGTGTCCTGTCGCTTGCAAATCATTTGGCGCTTTTCCACACCGTTTTCCAGCGGCTGCCTTCAAAAAAAAAAAAAAAAAAAAAAAAAGCAGCCTTTAAGTATAATAGCCTTTATTTTGAAATATGAGCGCATGTATAAAATTATATGCGCTCATATTTCAAAATAAAGGCTGTTACTGAGAGTACCCGTCGTCGAAACTTTTAAAACGGCAGCCCCCCCCCCCACCCCTTCCCAAATGCCCGTCCTTTTTTTTGTGCCTGCCCCAACTCTTCGCCAGCTCCAGTGATGTTCCTCCCAGGTGGTGGGTGGAATCCACGGAGGGCTCTGAAGCTGATGCCTGATGATGGAGATGGGGATAATGGTAAGATGACGCTGTGGAGGTCCGTGTGGTTTGGGACTGCGGGACAGGCGCGCATTCCACGCTTCCTGTCATAAATATCCCGGCGTAAACCGGGCCCGTCTGGGACTCGAACCCGGGTCTCCCGGTCCATGGTCCGAAGTGCTAACCACTACACTACAGGGACCGCGGTCCATCTCGTTTCACACCCGCCCCCCCCTTCCCTCCCCGTGTTTACTGCCTGAGGCATCGTTATCTCTTATTATGCCTGCTATTTTCTGAAAGTGCGACTTTCCCGCACGGAGCCCTGATAAAGCGAGCCTCTCCATGTCGTTGTAAAGCGGATCGTTAAGATCTGAAATGCACCAGTGAACCCTAAGTTCAGTCGCTGGCAAATGGGCAGAATTGGCGTTTCCAGTGGTGCCCTGTGCATACAAGTCTCTTTGTAGCGCTGTCTGGGACGAAGTGTGGGTGAGTGGCGTGATGGGACAGTGAGGTTGGGTGCATTTGTTTTGCAGTTGTCCAAACTGCTGCCCCAGTCCATAAGTTAGTCAGTTAAGAAATTCTATCATTACGAAGATCACTTCTGTTGTTGCAATATTTACATCTTGACATCTTTTACCCATTTCGTTTTCATCATGTATTTGTATGACTGATGTATGTATTTATGTTCCGTTTATCTGTTCAGTCATTATTTACCCATTATTCTTAATATCATTATCATTCTCATCAATATTATCAATATTGATGGTGGTGTTGTTTCGTCAAAAAATAAGCATGATAAAAACGTTTGCAATCGAGATTCAAAAAGGAAATATTTAAAAAGATAAAACACCTGGAAAAAGGCAAATAACAAAAAAATAATTTTAAAAGGCTCCACTACGTGCATTCTTTGAGATACGCTATGCCAAGCGGGGGTGGGGATGGGGGGGGGGGGAGGGAAACTGGTTAATATAAGAAAGCAAAACGGAAATACGACCAAAAAAAACGCAAATGATGATAGAGGAGGGATAGGGGACAATCCAAAAATGTGTAGGTGATAAAAGTAGCAAGTGATAATAGGGAAGAAACAGAGATCCTTTAAATACGTGGGTGAAAAAAGTAGCAAATAGTAATAAGGGAGGAAGAGGTCACCCCAAAAATGCGTAGCTGATCAAAGTAGCAAATGGTAATGAGGGGAGGGGGGGATAGGACACCTCCAAAATGCGCGGATGATGAAAGTGGCAAATGGTAAAATGGGAGGAAGGAATAGCTCACCCCAAAAATGCGTAGCTAATCAAAGTAGCATATGGTAGTATGGGAGGAACAGAACACCCCAAAAATGCGTAGCTAATCAAAGTAGCATATGGTAGTATGGGAGGAACAGAACACCCCAAAAATGCGTAGCTAATCAAAGTAGCATATGGTAGTATGGGAGGAACAGAACACCCCAAAAATGCGTAGCTAATCAAAGTAGCATATGGTAGTATGGGAGGAACAGAACACCCCAAAAATGCGTGGATGAGAAAAGTGGCAAAAAGTACTAAGGGAGGAATAGGGCACCTCCAAAACTGCGTAGCCGATCAAAGTAGCAAATGGAAATGAGGGAGAAATAGATCACCCAAAATGCTTGGATGATAAAAGTAGCGAACGGTAATGAGAGAGGAATAGATCACCCCAAAAACGCGTGGATGATAACAGTAGCAAATGGTAATAAGGGAGGAATAGATCGCCCCAAAAAACGCGTGGATGATAAATGTGGCAAATGGCAATTTGGAAGGAATGGATCACCCCAAAAATGCGTGGATGATAAAAGTAGCAAATGGTATAATAGGGAAGAAGCAAGACCCCCCCCCCCCCCCAAAAAAAAAAAAAATAAAAAAAAATATAAAAAAATGCGCAGGTGATACAGTATAAGTAGCAAAGTGGTAATCAGGAAGAAAAAAGAGACTCAAAAATGCGTGGGTGATTAGAAGCAGCAAATGACCTTTCTTGGAGGACTGGTGATCGGTTTTCCTAGTTAGCACCGGAGAGTAAACCCGATACAGGCGGTCTCTGGCGGACGCTAGGGCGGACCTGTCCACAGTCAAGTACTTCCGCCGGCTGCCACTTCCGTTTCCGGTCGCTTTCCCATTGTCTGCAGACGTCATTTTGTTTTCTGAGTTACGCGGTTGTACTTTTGGGCTCTGGAAGTAAAGAAAGGGCGCTTACGTCACGTGGTTTGTGAGAAGTGACGTATGAGAAGTCGGTAATGATGTATTCAGGGGAAAAAAAAAGAAGGGGGGGGGCGGGGGGAAGGACGATTTTGAATTTGAAGGAATACCAAATAATTGTCGATGAAAGGCCTTTCATTTGGAAAGAAAAACAAATCTAATGGCACATGCGGACTTTATGAGAAGTCAAGCATGATGTGTAGGGGGGGGGGGGGGGGGACAAAACGAAGTGTGATTTTGATTTAGATGGAATGCCCAACAATCGTGCTGATATCACGAGTTTTTGAAATTTGTTTCATTTGGAAAGAAAAACAAATCTAATGGTACAGGTGGATGCTGATTTTTTTTTTTTAAATTTGTTTCATTTGGAAAGAAAAACCATAACGTAAGATGGCACGTGGACATTACAGGAAATAGGTCATGATGTAGTCAGGGGCAACAAGAATGATTCTGATTTAGAAGGAATGCTATGTAATCGTGTTGATATTATTAAGTGTTGAAAACTGCTTCAATTTGCAATGAAAAAAACTCTACATGTACAAGTACTGAAGTATTCGGGAGAAAACAAGATGAATGATTTTGATTCAGATGGCAGGCCAAATAATCGATGATAATGGATACAATTGGTGTTATAAAGTGTTTCATTAAAAAAATTGCAAAGAAAACAAATCTAATGGTACATTATGCTCAGATTACATTTTCTTTGGCAATTTATACTCAGCAATTATTTTAGACTACAGCATAGGAGAAAAGTGTTATTCAATAAGGTTCGATTATACGCCCTATAGTCTGTAAATAAGTTAAAGTTTTGTTGTTGTTGTTGTTGTTATTGTTGTTGTTGTGGTGGTTTGTTTTCGAATCCAATAATTATTTATCCTCAAACACAACAGACCTTAGAAATGCGTGGTGTGCTGCTTTGCTCGACAAAACAATCCGCAGTTGTTCTGTTTTTCCTCCTCAAAGCCAATAATTATTGAGTCTCTGGACAAATGTCTGTTCGCCTGGGGGGGGGGGGAGTTTATTTTTTCCGTTTTGTTGTTGTTTTGTTGTTGTTGTTTGTTTGGTTGGTTGGGTTGGGTTTTTTTTTTCGTTCTTGGTGTGTGTGTGTGTGTGTGTGTGTGTGTGTGTGTGTGTGTGTGTGTGTGTGTGTGTGTGTGTGTGTGTGTGTGTGTGTGTGTGTTCATGAGTGTGTTTCATCATTAATTGCATCGCGACATCGATATGCTGGAACCACTGCACAAACAAATCAAATAAGGTCATGTTTCTTTACCACCAGATCTGTTTATATTCAATCACTGGAAGTCGCGGATAGCATTATCGTAAAATATCACGAGCAAATGTCAGCCCCGTGCACACGTGAAATGCCGCATCTCTCAGTGAGATTGCAACCCATGATGCTTTTCAAAGCGGGCCGCTACTCCCGTGCCTAATGGACGATAGGTGATCTCCCTTGGGTTATAGTGACAACAGTCAGGCCCGAGGAACCAAAGCAAGTTTATCTGGGAATCGAGCAATTAATGAGAAAGGGTTAGTAAAATGCAGGAGAATCGAGAACATGTCGAACAGTTCGTGAAGTCCAGAGAGTAAACTTGATTTTAAAGGGGCTGATGCTACCATTTTTTGTGTGCTCACAAATCGTTCTGACCTGTTTTTGTGGTATCTATCATCACACCACTTAGACACCTGGACAGTGACAGCGTCTGTAATGCTGGCACTGAGCCAACAGAAGCATCCTCGATGACACAGCGACCGCACTGAGCGCTCTAGCAGTGTAACAACAGTCGTAGAATTTGATTGTTCGACCGCCGCTTACACAAAGTGTAAACAACATTTGTATCGCATTAAGAGCTGTACCAATCATTATCGTATTTCGAGCGTACGGGCTCATTCACGAGCAAAAGATACGTTGGCTTAGCAAAGATGGACTTAGCCTGTTTAAACGCACCTCGGTCTGACAAGCCGAGATAACAGCGAAGAGAAATAGTATTACACCGACTGGCCGCGTGCACACAAATTATAGCTAGCAGTGCAGCGGCCGCCTGAACCAGTTCTCTGAGTAAACAGCGACAGATAATTGGAGATTTCCTATTTCGTTCTCCATTCCATGCATGATTATCATGATCATGATAGTTATTATATTGATGTGCGGTTTCCTTTATACTAAGTCTGACAGCCAATCACAGAGGTCCGTGCTGTTATAGTCGACCAATTAAATAATCGATCACAGAGGTCTGTGCTGTCACAGTCGACCAATGAAATTGCCGCTTTCAGTACTTAACAGCTGTGGATGATTGACTCGATTTCCTGGTTGAGTTTAAAAACAACAACAACAACAACAACAACAAAGTTTGTCAAAGATCCGGGTACGACAGAGTGTTAATAACCGGAACGATATCAATAATTATATAATGATAGTGATAATAATAAGAAGAAGAAGCAGAAGTTAGCGAAAATCCCCGACGCTTATAAAAATAACAACGTATGGAATTCATTGTAAATTCCACACTCAAAACCTTTTTTTTTTTGCGTTTTGTTAATACAGAAAGTGGGTTTACTGTGACGTGTACAAAAACCGGTTCGGGAGGAGTATGTCTTTCCTTCCTTCCTTCCTTTTTTTCTTCTTGTCTTTTTTCATCATATTCCCATTTCATTCTTCTCAACTTTGATTTATTTTCCCAAAAACCTTTTCTAAGTTAAAACGTTCAACAAATACCACTGCACACACACACACACACACACACACACACACACACACACACACACACACACACACACACACACACACACACACGTACCTTAAAGTACAAGAGTCAATATACAATGTTTCAGGGGTCAGCGACCTTCTCATTAATGGAACTGGCTTGATCACTACAAAACGTGTTCGGCCCCGCGTACATGCAAAACGCGGAAAAAGGAAACAAGCGCGCTGACAAAAAGGGCCGAAGAGGTCAATGAACCGCACAGTACACCAATTTGTGATCAAAAAAAAGAGCGGATCCCCTCACATACTGAGGATGCTGCACACACACACACACACACACACACACACACACACACACTACACGCACGCACGCACGCACACACACACGCACACACACACACACACACACACACACACACACACGTCGTATTTTGTTTCGTTTATAAAACCGCCTACCGCACAGGCAATAAATATGCACCCAGCTGCTCTTGCTGTTCAAGCCAAACACTGCTCTAACTGTCCAATTCAGACGAGCAGGGATGAAGGGAAGTAACTGCACCCCGAGTGATGCCCCTGCCAGATACTTTTCTTCGATTTCGCTCTTCAGCTTTGGCGAAAAGAAGATGATGATGATGATGATGATGATGATGATGATGATGATGATAATAGTGCATCATCATCATCATCATCACTCATTCTGTGATATCACCCATACGCGGTGGAAAACTCCCATCATCACCGTCGTCATCATCATCAGTCTCTCTGTGATATCACCCATACACCCACCCAGCCCTCCCCCTTCCCCTTCTCTCTCTCTCTCTCTCTCTCTCTCCCTGCCTGTGATATCACCCATACACCCACCCAGCCCTCCCCTCCTTCCCTTCTCTCTCTCTCTCTCTCTCTCTCTCTCTCTCTCTCCCTGCCTGTGATATCACCCATACACCCACCCAGCCCTCCCCCTTCCCCTTCTCACTCTCTCTCTCTCTCTCTCTCTCACCTGCTGTGATATCACCCATACACACCACCCAGCCCTCCCCCTTCCCCTTTTCCTCTCGTCTCTCTCTCTCTCTCTCTCCCTGCCTGGTGATATCAGCCCTATACACCCACCCAGCCCTCCCCCCTTCCCCTTCTCTTCTCTCTCCTCCCTCTCTCTTCTCTCTTCCCTGCCCTGTGATATCACGCATCACCCACCCAGCCCTCCCCCTTGCCCTTCTCTCTCTCTCCTCTCACCTGCCTGTGATATCACCCACTTACAACCCACCCAGCCCTCCCCCGTTCCCCTTTCTCTCTCTCTCCTCTCCCGTCTCTCTCTCTCTCCCTGCCCTTTGATTATCACCCATACACCCAAACCCCCCAGCCCTCCCCCTTCCCCTTTCTCTTCTCTCTCTCTTCTCTCTCTCTCTTCCTGCCTGTGCTGGATCACCCATTACACCCACCCCAGCCCCTCCCCCTTTCCCCTTCTCTCTCTCTCTCCCCCCTCCTCTCTCTCTCTCCCTGCCTCGGTGATATCCACCCATACACCCACCCAGCCCTCCCCCTTCCCCTTCTCTCTCTCTCTCTCCCTCTCTCTCTCTCTCCTGCCTGTGATATCACCCATACACCCACCCAGCCCTCCCCTTCCCCTTCTCTCTCTCTCTCTCCCTGCCTGTGATATCACCCATACACCCACCCAGCCCTCCCCCTTCCCCTTCTCTCTCTCTCTCTCCCTCTCTCTCTCTCTCCCTGCCTGTGATATCACCCATACACCCACCCAGCCCTCCCCCTTCCCCTTCTCTCTCTCTCTCTCCCTGCCTGTGATATCACCCATACACCCACCCAGCCCTCCCCCTTCCCCTTCTCTCTCTCTCTCTCCCTCTCTCTCTCTCTCCCTGCCTGTGATATCACCCATACACCCACCCAGCCCTCCCCCTTCCCCTTCTCTCTCTCTCTCTCTCTCCCTGCCTGTGATATCACCCATACACCCACCCAGCCCTCCCCCTTCCCCTTCTCTCTCTCTCTCTCCCTCTCTCTCTCTCTCCCTGCCTGTGATATCACCCATACACCCACCCAGCCCTCCCCCTTCCCCTTCTCTCTCTTCTCTCTCCCCTGCCTGTGATATCACCCATACACCCACCCAGCCCTCCCCCTTCCCCTTCTCTCTCTCTCTCTCTCCCCTCTCTCTCTCTCTCCCTGCTGTGATATCACCCATACACCACCCAGCCCTCCCCCTTCCCCTTCTCTCTCTCTCTCTCTCTCTCTCTCCCTGCCTGTGATATCACCCATACACCCACCCCCAGCCCTCCCCCTTCCCCTTCTCTCTCTCTCCGCTCTCCCCCTCTCTCTCTCTCTCTCCCTGCCTGTGATATCACCCATACACCCACCCAGCCCTCCCCCTTCCCCTTCTCTCTCTCTCTCTCCCTCCTCTCTCTCTCTCCCCTGCCTGTGATATCACCCATACACCCACCAGCCCTCCCCCTTCCCCTTACTCTCTCTCTCTCTCTCCCTGCCTGCAGCGGTATTACGCGTATTACGATCACTTCCCAAGATGTCAGAGGAAAAACACTCTCCACGGTGAAATGTTGCAGGGCGGGTGGCCCAGTCAGCACTACCCAGCGTGAACGCTATGAAATGTCAGGGGTTGACAGCGACAATGCTGGCCATTAACCGCGCCTGGGCCTCGTAACGCGGCCTCGTCCCAGTGTGATAGGCATGCTTCTCGCTCGTTTCACAGCTGTATTGCACACGATTCCGCCGCAAAACCTTTTAATAGGGTCGATTCCTGTTTCTGTCGATGATGAAAAAGAACTACGGGTTTCGATCTGCATAATAATCGAAAGTATATTGGGGCTAGGCATGCAGAGGCTCAGAATGCATCCTTTTAGTCTTTTTTCCCCCTCTTCTTCGTGTTGTTGTTGTTGTTGTTTTGTTTTGTTTTGTTTCACAACGGTGGTCAATTCTGCTAACTTGCCAAACGGAAAGTACTATTTTTTTTATTGTAAAGGTATTTGTACTGGCTTTTTCATCGTAGTCCCCGTCTTTGATATCACCCTATGTGGTGGAAAAGGACGTTAAACCCCCAAACACCACCCCACCCTTATTGTAAAGGTCTGTCTCAATCATTATCAAAGAAAACTAACCATGATTATTTCCCTTTTTACTTTCTGCCTTTTTAAATTATTTATAATTCATGTTTTTTGGGTTTTTTTTTTTTTTTTACACCTTTGGTCTATTTTTATCATCCAACAAAATCACTGAATCAAAATACTGGTTGCAGCTGTCACCAAACCACGAGGAAAGGCATGACATGACAACATGTTCATGTCTTTCAAAACTGTCATTTGCTGACTTTGCACTTCCTCGATTTCAATTTTCTCCACCAAGAAACTTTAAAACGCTGCCGTGCACGCTTAATGAAAAACATCTATTTTCGTCTCAAAAGCGGTCACGGAAAATGTTGGACACTGCAACAAGCAGTGAGCAAATTAAAAGGGTTCGGAGGGGGGAAAAAATGAATCCTCGACTCAGCGTTCTGGATAAAGGCTACAGTATTGTGTCGTTGTTTCCGCGTGGAGGCTTGATCTGTTTATCAAAACATTTTCTTTTAGGGGTGCTATAGAATAGCTGCTGATCGAGAGAGTTTTCAGAAGTTATTTTCGTTGACTTCTTGACAAACATTCAGTGCAGTGACCGTCCGCCCACATTCGCAATATTGTTGTTGGTGGTGTTTCGGCCTAGGTTTTTCACAGGTGGTCTCTATTTTTGTTCCTGACTTTAAAATGGCTTGCCTTGTTTGGTCTTGTCTTAATCTTGTCATGTCCTGTCATGTCTTGTCTTGCCTTGTAATGTCTTGTCTTGTCTTGTCTTGTAATTTCATGTCTTGTCTTGTCTTGCGTTGTAATGTCATGTATTGTCTTGTCTTGTAATGTCTTGTCTTGTCTTGTAATGTCATGTCATGTCTTGTCTTGTGTTGCCTTGTAATGTCTTGTCTTGTCTTGTAATTTCATGTCTTGTCTTGTCTTGCGTTGTAATGTCATATCTTGTCTTGTCTTGTCTTGTAATGTCTTGTCTTGTCTTGTCTTGTAATGTCTTGTCTTGTAATGTCTTGTCTTGTCTTGTCAAGTCTTGCCACGTCTTGTCTTGTCTTTCTCGTTTTGTCTTGTTTTGTCTAAAAAGTGTCTTGTTTTGCTTTTCCTTAACACTGTCTTGCCTTGGTTTGCCTTGTCTTGCCTTCCCCTGCTGTGTCTTGTGCGCTTCTTGCTTCGTCTTGCCATGTCTTGCCTTGTCTTGCCTTGTCTTGTCTTGCCTTGTCTTAAATTGTCTTGTCTTGTCATGTCTTTATTTGTCTTGTCTTGCCTTGTCTTAACTTGTCTTGTCTTGCTTTGCCTTGTCTTGTCTTGCCTTGTCTTGTCTTTCTTGTCTTGCCTTGTCTTGTCTTGCCTTGTCTTGTCTTGTCTTGTCTTGCCTTGTCTTGCCTTGCCTTGTCTTGTCTTGCTTTGATGTCGCTCGCCTAATCTTAACTCGAACGTCTCGACCTGATTTGCCAGCGTGACTTATTCGTCTAAAATTATCAAGATGCAATACCCACGTTTCATTTACTTCGCTTCGCTGCTCGGATCTAGCCACTTGCTTAATCTACAGAGAGAATAAAAGTTTGGAGGTCGCAATCTACAAAAATACTAGTCTGATTTGTTAGAAAATACGAAAACAGTGTCATAGTCCCAATCCTCTGTGAGAATATCCGTTCTTTGACATGCAACGCGGCTGCCCCGTAGTGCGGATACCAGGGAAAAAAATCTATTTTCAGAAGGAAATGGAACCCCATCAAACTACTCTACCGCATCACATGCATCGTGCCTGAAGTCCGTTTACCATGAATTAGGCCATTCTGTCGTGTCCCTGACACTTATAATGAGAGTGTCACGCACACAGTCTGGCCTAGTTTCTCAGACATCTTTCGGACATCACTATCGCTATTGTGCTAAAACAGTAAAATGCTTCTTCTTCATTTTTCTAACTCTTTGGACAGGCACTCTCCGTGAGGCACTATTTTCGGCATTTTGGGAAAAAAAATCTGTGTGTATATCACGCAAACAGACTGGCCTAGTTTCTCAAACATAATTCGGACATCACTATGGCTATATTGTTGAAACAGTAAGATGCTGATGTTTTAAAGAGTTGAGTTACTCAGACAAAATGTTATATGCAACGCTCTTTCGCTTGTTTCTCCGATACAGAAATAATGCCGCTCAGGCACTACAAATGAGTTTCACACACACACACACACACACACACACACACACACACACACACACACACACACACGCACGCACACAATGACACACAATGACACACACACACACTGACACACACACACACACACACACACACACACACACACACACACACGTACACAATGGCACACACACACACACACACACACACACACACACACACACACACACACACACACACACACACACACACACGAAAACACTTTTAATTTTACCTGCTCGGCTGTCTTATCTCGGACCAGAGAGAGAGAGAGGGTTCAAAGATCACGCTCTCAGAAGCCACGATTAGTCTGCCCAGTAACCGGGGTATTTCCGTCTCTCACAGAAATTGATTCTTCTAATCAGGCCAATACCCCGGGTGGATTCTCTAATAAGCCGATTGGAGTGAGCTGTACTCACTACCGGCGTAATACACGTATTTGTCGACCTGATTTGTGAACAGATAAGTAGTTTGTGAGCGGTGTGGCTGGCCGTACAGTCAAGTTAATTGAAAAATCTGCTCAGCTGAACGAATACCCGGCTTAATCAAATGAAAATCAGTGCTAAAATTTGCACAATTCTTTACACAATGGTGTTGATCGTTCTTAGGAGGTTGTGTGTGTGTGTGTGTGTGTGTGTGTGTGTGTGTGTGTGTGTGTGTGTGTGTGTGTGTGTGTGTGTGTGTGAGAGAGAGAGAGAGAGAGAGAGAGAGAGAGAGAATCCTCTTTCGTGAATGACAATCCGAAGATACCATAGCAAGCATCTGTGTACTTGATTTGAAAACGATGAAAGTTGTTGGTCTGTCGACAAGTTTCGAAACTTGCACAGAGAGGGAGAGAGAGACAGAGACAGAGACAGAGAGAGAGAGATTCTAGTGAATGACAGATACTCCGAAGATATCACAGTAAGCACGACTGTACGTGTGCAGAGAACCCTCCGGTCACGTTAGAAACACGTCACAAAACTCCAGCCATGACCCAAGCACATGACAAACACCTTGCACAATGAAGCCCAGCAACACGAAGGACCAGTCAACAGAGCCAACACATTCACATCAGCTGCAGGCCTACATGTCCATTGTTCAGAACCTCCACCATCATTGCCATGGGCTGTCGTTGCCAAATGTTATTCGTAAACACTTTCCTATCAGTTGTTAATCTCCAATTTTTTTCTTCGGAAAATTAGCTGGGAACACGTATTTATTATCATTATCATTTATAGCAAGTTTCCCGTTTGTTGTGTTTCAATATTTGCTATAAATATGCACTATACTTTGTTTTACCTAGTTGTAATTGCTATTTGTTTTCTACGTTTTTTTTTTATTATGTGATCGGGAGTTCGAATGAATCATCATGAAGGTGAACAACGTCTCCTGCATGTCCTAGGTTTATACTGCTCCGTAGACCAGTCTGCATCATCAATGTTACAGTTGTTTTGTTTTTGGGATTTGTTTTCTTCAGGTAGTGCAGACACACTGAGCCGCGAATTAGTCTGTGTTGCTTGCGCGCCTATAAGCCCTAAAAAAAAACTCACTCACTCACTCTTCTACTGCTTTGCTTTTGCATTTCGTGTGTTTATCATTTGCCTTGATTTTGGTGTTTATTTTTGTAGTGGTTATAAACTAATGGGACTAAAAGAACAACTCTTTGCAGTTGTCGCTGGCTACTCTTTATGCAGAGTATGGGACTTTTCGTGCAGTGTACAACATCGCTAAAACAGTGCGTCAGTGACTTCTTCAATCTTACTAAGTTCAGGTTAAGTGTGAAGTTTTACGCGTCAAACTGAATTTCCTAGGCCAGCTACTGGATGGGTGCTTCAATAGTAAAACAACAACACAACATACAAGATGTGCCCACTGTACTTCTACGGCCAAACGCCAGTAAGGAAGAGCTAGCACCGTACCACAGCGTCGGGTTCGTTTAGACAGAACCCTACCGAGGGTATTTGATTTGCGGAGCGTGAACATCCTCCGGGTCAGTCACACACGCTCGGTCGCTTGCCTCGGCATAGCTGACATGTTCAGCTGGACTTTGTAAGGAGGACTTCGCTGAGCAGCGTAACCCCGTGTAAACTGGGCTCACACGACAGAGGCCGCGAGTGGCTAAACGTGTTGCGATCAGCTAATAGTACCCCCTAACGTGCCCAAGTTACATGTAAATAGGTTACGCTGTTCAGCGAAGTCTTCCTATAAACATGCCTAGTGGTGCCTGTCCTTAATGTAACACACGGAGGCACGCTTCAAAAGCTCGTCACTGAGGCAAACACTGGCGTACAGCAGCAAGTGACTGGCTCTTCCTTACTGGTCTCTAGCTCTCAATGCTCACTTACCAGAGCTGACGGCGTTCTCTGTACAGACAGGCTGCTGACCACACTGATTCGAGAAAGCCGTGTGCCGTGACTGTCAGAGCTCTCAGAGGACAAGTCCAATCGTTCAGCAGCGTCGAAGGCACGTGACCCACATGGGCTATGATGATTGGCTGCCTTTCCCACTGACGCGTCACTTCCCGTAGGGGTCAGGAGGCTGTGGTACAAAGGCGGGCCGCGGTTGTCGTTGTAACTTTGTTGCTGGTGTTTGGGGGAGGGGCTGGGGTGATGGGGGTTGTGGGGATGGTGGGGGTGGTGGTGGTGGTGGTGGTGGTGGTGTTGTTGGTGATGGTCGTGGATGTCTTCCCCACCATTGACGTTGAACAGTCCGAACATGGAGCCGTTCGTGACGGCTTCTTCGTATGACGGCAGACCGCATGACGTCAGGCTTTCGTCATTGCACGTTTGAGAGGAGCCGTTGAGGGCATTGAGCGGCATGACACCGGACGACTCCGAAAAGTACCGAGGGGCGCCGAGGATTCCTGGTAGATTGAACATGGCGACCTGAAAAGTAGAGAAACAATCCGATCGCATTGGCGTTAACAGTATACTGCGTAAGTCTAGGCAGCCTTTTAACTTAAAAACAACAACAACAACAACACGTACAGTAAACGTACATATGTGCAAGCCACAGTGTGTGTGTGGGGGGGGGGAGGGGGGAGGAGGAAACACCTAACAGATCTAAGGGTATCTCACCATTCACAGGACGGGGAAAATGGTCGGCACAACCTAGGCTGTATGAATTGGTGATTTTAGCCGCTCACGACCACGGTTTCGGGTCAATGCGACCCTCGTCAGGTGAGCATAGCGTCCAGATAGCACTAAAAGGCTGCCCCAGAATATTCTGATGCATCTCCAGTACTAGCAGACGTTGCTACAATAAAGCTCTGCAAGAGATTTCAGCGAAATAAATTATGTATCTGACAATGGTTGGTTAGCTAGGGTTTATCGTCCACGCCACAACGAGGTGCTTGCAGACGGCCCTAGGCGGCAGGTTATGGGGTATGGGGATAACTACCCTAACTGTACAGTCCAGCTGAACACTTATACAATCCAGTCAGACTGCCAGGTCGGCCACATTTTATGTATCTGGACAAGTTACACGAACACATCCAGTTCACAGTCAGTGGAAGCGGGGAAACGTGACAAAGGCCTGTACTAATTTTGGCCCTGTCGAGATTCGAACCCGGGACCTTTCGATCTCGAGTCCAACACGCAAACCGTTGAGCCACCGACTCCCCCCCCCCCCGGCCCCCCCCTGTATCTGACAATGGAAACAATTAACTCAATTCCTACCAAGTACGTTTGGGCCGCCAAGATTTTGTACCAGTGGCCTCACAAATAAAATCTTAACTAATTTATTTCTAGGTGGAGTTAAATGTGGTTTGATGGGAGTGTTGCACATTGACTATACTCACGTTTGCCGCAGTAACAAGCGTATTTAGAAGCGACTGTTTTACTGCTGAGTTGTCTGTTTAAAGGAAAAACAACAGACTCTGGAAAACAGTTAAAATGCACGTCAGAGCCGTGTTTCACTTGTAACGCTACACTCATCGCCACACAGATTGTCCTCCTTCCTTTTTTGTCTGTTTTGTTGTTGTTGTTGTTTGTTTTGTTTCAAACTAAAAACTTAAAACACTGCCCCTGTTTAAATCCCATCTGAAGACCATTCTCTGCCGTCAATCCTTTGATAGTTAAACCTCTGTTAAACCTGTCTGTGTGTATAAGAGTTCGTCGCACTGCCAACGCAGCGAGTCCTTGGAGACTGAGCAGTGCTCTACAAAAACTATCTATTATTATTATTTATAACTATCATCCAGATCATCAGAACTTTCGCCAGACTCCTCCTCGCTGCCCATGCACATAAAGGCGGCTTCAGCAACGACCATTATTTGCCTTCTGTCCAACGCACAGACGATAAAAAATACCAGATCTGTTGAACAAAGCATGTAGGCAAAACGTTCTCCCTTGCAAAAGAGCCGTGAAGGAACCGTTACTCTCGCCTGATTCTCGCATTCACGAGCAAAACCGAAAGGTCAAAATGAATGTGGAATACGCATGCGCGGTACGAGTTAAAAACCACACGAAGAAACCTGTTGGAGATCGCGAAGTGAATCAGGTTTTCTCTGTCGAGTGACCGCAGTGAATGCAAAACGCTGTCCTTGTGAAAACGAGACAGGAGGCTGACAAGAGGGGTGGGGGGAGGGTGTTTGGAGGTTTAACGTCCTTTTCCACCACACACGGGTGATATCAAAGACGGGGCAACGATGAAAAAGCCAGCACAAATATTTGGCTCCATTTTGAGATACGAACTCACGACCCGAGCATTAGAAGTCCAACGCTCTACTGACCATTCGGCCACCCCGGCTCCCCGAGGTTGACAAGAACCCCAGACATATTATCCAAATGTCATTAGGCGATGAGCTTGCTGATGCAGCAGTTGGTAGCGTCTTTGTCCAGTCTGGTGTAATCTGTCTACCCGAATGGCTAAGCAGACACAGTAAATGCAAGACGCAATAAACGCTTTGAAGGGTAAGTGGGTGGGTGGGTGCTTGGGAGTTTAACGTCCTTTTCCACCACATACGGGTGATATCAAAAACGAAGCAACGATGAAAAAGCCAGCACAAATATTTGACGCCAGCCGGGATACGAGCTCACGACCCGGGCATTAGAAGTCCAACGCTCTGCCATTCGGCCACCCCGGCTCCCCAACGCTTTGATGACTGCCAAGGACATTATTAGGCTGATGAGAAACTCAAACCTATGATACAAACGTCATTTGCTTGCTAATGCACGGTCAAGGCATATTATTATATTAATAATGCAGCATTAAATGTTGTGTAATCGCTGCACTGATCAGTTACGAAATTAGCTCTCGCTGTGACGCCAACGCCACGTCTCAGTCTCCTATGTGCCCTTTCTCAGCCGTTGACGACATCGTTTATAAATAGACAGCGTTTGCGTGCATGCAAAGGGAACAACCATCTATTCTTGTCCATCGTCTATGTGTGGGGCGGAGGGGGAGGGGGGGGGGTCTACATGATTACTTCAGCTATTTGAGCCAACTACGCTTGTCAGTACACATAACTCTAGTCAACCGCCAGCTGTAGTTTCCTCCCCTACCTTAAAGATGGTTCCTCGGGGACCTTACGATTGCGTCCACCTACGTCGGTGGCTTTCAATATCTAGCCATGGTACCTGCCTGGTATTTGAAAGCTCATCGATTTTGCGCTCTGGGGGTTTCCTTCACCTGTCGAGACGTCAGTATTCAGTCCTGTGGCGGTGGCCGCCATTTCCTGTCTACAGAAGATGCTTCAACATGCACAGGAAAACCCCAGGATCAACTCAGAGGAATTTTCAATCGTACAGGGTGGCCCTAGCCATTCTCAGTGCAACTCTTTGGCTCCTGGTTTTTTTCCTGTGTATGTTGATGACATCCTCTGTAGACGTAAGTGTGGAAGTTGGAGATGGGGGAAGGCGGGGAAGGGGGTGGGGGTGGGTGGAGTAACGGAAACCGGGGGAGACAGGCCGTGGGACAAGAGTATGGTATGTAAAGGAGGGCGGGGGGTTGGGAAGGGAGCGAGGAGGGGGAGGGGGTTGCAGAGACGTTGGGTGCTGGTCCAAAATCATAATACAGATTTTTTTTCCTAGAACTCCGAAAATATGCAAGAATTAAAGAATACAGTATCATGTCCGTGCTAACGAAATGCCTTTTCACGCGGCCTTGTATCCGGATGAATTCCCCACAATCTGAGTTAGGCAGAAAACAGTCGCTATGTCCAAATGGAGTATGACGTCACGTCCTTCGCAGACAGTTACAACTTCCAAAGTGACATTTTGCCCCCCTCCCCCCCCCCACCACCACCATCGCCAACACACACACACACACACACACACACACACACACACACCATTAACGAGACTACGGTTTCGCTGTTTGAAAAAAGAACAACTAAACTTCGTGTACAGAAGAAACAAACCCACGACAGTTCTTCTGTTCTGTGCTGAATGAAAATGATTTTCGTTTTAAAAAAAAAAAAATCAGAATTCAGTAATCAACAACGCCCCGTTCACACAATATACTATCCACAAAAAATGAAGTAAGAACAAGAATACAAAAAGAAGGAGACAGAAATAAAGGGGAGAAGGGATAGGCGGGTGGGTGTTTGCGAGGTTAATGCCTTTGTCAACTCGTGTGTGTGTGTGTGTGTGTGTGTGTGTGTGTGTGTGTGTGTG
Organism: Batillaria attramentaria; assembly: GCA_018292915.2. Taxonomy (NCBI): domain Eukaryota; kingdom Metazoa; phylum Mollusca; class Gastropoda; family Batillariidae; genus Batillaria; species Batillaria attramentaria. Next base: position 4,033,759 of record JACVVK020000009.1, on the reverse strand, counting down.
TGTGTGTGTGTGTGTGTGTGTGTGTGTGTGTGTGTGTGAGAGAGAGAGAGAGAGAGAGAGAGAGAGAGAGAGAGAGAGAGCAGTCGAAGAAGAGCAAGCGCAAAAACAAGAACTCCAGATGAAGAAAAAAAAACCAAAAAAAAAACAAAAACAGACAGTATAGCATACGGTTTCTGTTTTGAGAAGAAAAGAAGACGAAAGAGAAGAATCTCTTGAAGAAGGAGACACGCACGCAAAGTGTACGGATAAAACCACAAAAGTTAAATTTAAATTAAAAAAAAAAAAAAAAAAAAAACACATTCTTACGCTTGACTCCTGGCTTCTGCGAGGCCGTGTGACAGAATGAGTGAATCTGGCGCTTGAGTTGGTGTGTATTTATTGAGCTGCACTCGCGTCGGGATCTCTCACCGGAGCGTACGTGCGACGCTTAGCTGAACAGTCGATTGGGGGCACGTGCCGAAAGCTCTGTTTCACGTGCAGCACTCACTGAGCAGTCACTGTCACGTCGTGCTTGTAAAAACGTCGCTAATCACGCCCAAATTGTCGATAATAGGGTTCTAATTAGCATCCCACTCAACGGGCGAAAGATATGACGTCAATGTTACGCTCCATGTCGCAGCTGACATCAAACATTAGGCAATATTATCTCACGTCAAAGTCACACGTCAGTTAGATCATATTACTCGGCGTCCGCTGGTCGTGACTGGTTTTAACACAATGGACGTGGGGTTTCAAACGCTGTCCATGCAACATGTTGTCTTTTCCGTGTAGCCTTTCAAACTAAGTGTTCCGTCTGACCATGCCATAATAAGTGTATCAATGAATGATTAGGAAATAAGGTCTTTTCGATTCAAAGGAATAGCTGTCCTCTGCGCTTCCAGAGAAGGTTTAAGTCACTTTCTCCTCTAAATTTGTTACTGTGGTATAATGCTGGCGACACAGTGCTTTTTCCTCTTCGATAATCTGTTCTTAGTCATCAGCTATTTTCCCGTGTCATCGGTGATTCTATTTGCGGCCGTCCTCTGTCACTTCAAGATGGTCTAGATTCTGAACACCTTACCACAGAGGCGCTGTAGAGTACAAGATCGCTTACACTGGCCCCAGAAAAGTGAGGTGCTGAGAAAACTTCTGGATCGGGGGGCTCTGAACACCCTGTTCTAAAGGTGTTGCAAAGTATGATTGCTTACTGTGGCCCCAGAAAAATGAGGTGCTGAGAAAACTTCAGGATGTTTTTTTACTCTACACACCTCACCACAGAGGTGTTACAGAGTAATGATTCCTTACAGTGGCCCCAGAAAACTGAGATTCTGTGGGATAATCAGCGACTTTGGTTTTCACCTGCTAGAGACACATGCAAATGCAGTCAGTCCTGCTGACGACAATCGATTGGTTCCATTTACACACTACCGCTGACAGCAGGTCGAAACACTGACTCACAGTTCACGGCTCCTACAACGATCGAGCGCTGGTTTGAAGACGTGCGGTCTACTGCCTCCAGCGTACACCTTGAACAGCCGGTAGGACAGTCGGTGCCGGCTGGCCTCACTTCTCACGGCAACCACTAATCTCCAGGAACACAGTTCAATAAATTTCAACAGATGTCGGTTTGACACAGTTCTCGCAAAAGAGAAAACAGTTCAGTCCCTGTCGATGCTTATAGACTCTTCAACGAGTCATGACAACCGCACGATCCTGCTTTTGCTTCAGAGGGCAAGACCGCGCTGTTCCACCCCTGCGTTTTCTGCGAGAACTGACTTTTGAGGGAGTTCCGCACAGCACGTGAAGCAAGCAGCAAGGCGGTGCTAGACTGTCCCTGTCTCTACCCACGCTTACGGTGATCAGGTTAAACGGCAGCTGTAGGCGTCACAAGTCAACGTGGGTTGCCTCTGCAGAGGTGCACTCACACACACACACACACATACCACACGCGCGCGCACACAGCCATAATCAGAGGACCCGGCATCCGCGCATGTGCCTCGCGCACGCGTAGACGGCGCCAGGCGCATCGATATCACGCCGCTGGTGAAAGTTCTATCCCATAGTAATACCCGTAAGACAGTGGGTTTTTTTTCACATTTTCTACGTACGTCTTAATTATTGCGGTGTTTTGGTTTTTTTCTTCCGTAGACGGCGACAACCAATCGATAAAAAACGCCGGTGTAACGCGGGATGTAAGCCCCAGGGTGAAGTGCAAGTGCAGCTTGATGCTAGAAGTGCCCTGGGGTCAATGCAGCTTGATGCTAGGTGCCCTGGGGTCAATGCAGCTTGATGCTAGAAATGCCCTGGGGTCAATGCAGCTTGAGGCTAGAAGTGCCCTGGGGTCAATGCAGCTTGAGGCTAGAAGTGCCCTGGGGTCAATGCAGCTTGAGGCTAGAAGTGCCCTGGGGTCAATGCAGCTTGAGGCTAGAAGTGCCCTGGGGCAATGCAGCTTGAGCTAACAGTTCACCGGGTCGATGCAACTTGAGGCTGAAAGTGCCCGCGTCAGTGCAGCTTGAGGCTTGATATGCCCCGGGTCAATGCAGCTTGAGGCTGAAAGTGCCCCGCGTCAGTGCAGCTTGAGGCTGGAAGTGCCCTGGGGTCAATGCAGCTTGAGGCTAGAAGTTCCCTGGGGTCAATGCAGCTTGAGGCTAGAAGTGCCCTGGGGCAATGCAACTTGAGCTAACAGTTCACCGGGTCGATGCAACTTGAGGCTGAAAGTGCCCGCGTCAGTGCAGCTTGAGGCTTGATATGCCCCGGGTCAATGCAGCTTGAGGCTGAAAGTGCCCCGCGTCAGTGCAGCTTGAGGCTGGAAGTGCCTTGGGTCAATGCAGCTCGAGGCTAAAAGTGCCCCGGATCAATGCAGCTTGAGCTGAATGTTCACCGGGTCGATGCAGCTTGAGGCTGGAAGTGCCCCCTGGTCAACGCAGCTCTAGGTTAAAAGTGCCCTGGAGCCAAAGGAGACGGGGAATGCATCTGGCTTATTACACCGGTAGAAGTTCCAACCTTCAGTATTACCCGTAATACTGTAGTTTTACTTCTGATTTATTTATGATTTTTTTTTTCTTTTTTCCGATGACTTCCCTGCGTCATCGCGTGAACAGACGGTGGCACGCGCTTCAATCAATTGGCGGTGAATGTTCCACCTCTCTGTAACACAATAGTTTTACGCGTTTGAACGCATATCGTTGTTGTTGTTGTTGTTGTTGTGGTTGTTGTTGTTGTTGATGATGTTGTTGCTGTTTGTTTGTTTTTGGTTTCTTTCTCTCTTTTCGTTGCGTAGGCGGTGGCATGCATATCGGTATCACACTGCCAGAAAATTTCCATTCTACAGTAATGCCTAATACCCGCAAAACTGTAGTTTTACACGTCTGTGCGCACAGCTTAATGACATCAATGTGTGTTGACGTTTGGTTTGGTTTGTTTTTGTCACCCAAGAGTTCTGCGCCCTCGCAGACGGTGCAACGTGTATCAATAAATTGCCGGTGAAAGTTCCATCACCCGGTAATGGCACGACTGGCATAAGACTGTAGTTTTACGCGTTTGTACGCACAGCTTTTAAAATGATATTAATGTGTTTTGTGTTGGAATTTTTTTTTGTAACCCAAGAGTTCTGCGCCCTCGCAGACGGTGAAAAGTGTATCAATAAATTGCCGGTGAAAGTTCCATCCCCCGGTAATGGTACGACTGGCGTAAGACTGTAGTTTTACACGTTTGTACGCACAGCTTAATGATATTTATGTGTTTTGTTTTGGAATTTTTTGTTTTACCCCAAGAGTTCCCTGCTCCCTCGCAGACGATGACACGTGCATCAATAAATTGCCGGTGAAAGTTCCATCCCTCGGTAATACTGTAAGACAGTAGTTTTACACATTTGTACATAAATCTTAATTACTGCAGTGCCTGCGCAGTACAGGATAAACAGCAGCTTTACACTGTCAACATAGATCTTAATTACTGCGATTTTTTCCCCACATCAAGAGTTCCCTGCGGCCTTGCATAGACGACGGCATTTTGCAGCAGTAAATTGCCGGCGAAAATGCCATCCGTCAACAATACCCGTAAGGCAGGTACGAGTTTTGCGAGTTTGTTTTTGCGCATTTTAGTGGTTGTGTGTGTTGTTGTTATTGGGCGGCTTTGTCCGTAGTGTTCCTTGCATGCTTCCTCGGAGATTTGAAATGATACGAAAGTACACACAGAATGGTTGACTTGACCGTTGAAACATTAAATCCAGACTGACATGGTTGTTTTTTTTTTATGTGGTATTGATCATGTTTTACACACACACACACACACAGACACAGACACAGACACACACACACACACAGACACACACACACACACACACACACACACACACACACACACACACACACACACACACACAAATCTTGGAAATATAAGTAGTCACGGTGAACAAGACCTGTCTGGGGAAAAATAAAAGACAACAGCTCCTAAAATATCTGTTCTTAGGAGTACAAGTCTACAGAGAGAGAGAGAGAGAGAGAGAGAGAGAGAGAGAGAGAGAGAGAGAGAGAGAGACAGACAGACAGACAGACAGACAGACAGACAGATTCGAAATGTGTTTTTAAAAAAATGAAACCATCCACATGTTTTGCTGTTTTGAGCATGTGCACGTTTGTTTAAATCTAAATTTAAGACGTTTTTCTCATTACTTTTATTCAACGTATCCCCCATCCTTAAACAAAACCGACTGCACTGCAGAACGGCATGGTACTGTCAACGATATTGAAAATCGATTTTTTTTTTGTCCCCGAGTACAAAGATGTCCGCAGCCAATGAACGCCCACATTGCCAGACACAAAGCGTCACCAGATACGAATTCACGCGAGAAAGTCACGACTTCCCTTTTTGTCAGTGTCTTTGTGTTGACGCGCATGATTGTACTTAGCTTCTGTTCAGTGCGGTTCTGGTCAGTGACCTGGGCCCGTACGTAAAGCTCGAGCTCTGTATGTGTGTGTGTGTGTGTGTGTGTGTGTGTGTGTGTGTGTGTGTGTGTGTGTGTGTGTGTGTGTGTGTGTGTGTGTGTGTGTGTGTGTGCCACAAGTGCAATGTCTTTTTTTGTTCTCACTAACATCATTTTCATGCTATTTTCTTTCATTTTTATCTTTCTTAACTTTGTAAGCGCTTAGACCTCGCCGAGGATAAGCGCTGTAGAAACATCCATTATTTTCGTTATTATTATTATTATTGTCTGCGCCGTCGACAAATTTCCAGCAGTTTATTTTTATAATACACTCTCCTTTCATCTCTGGCTGTCGGCACCGAAAATGTCATCAAACGCTAATAATTTCTCCAGGCTTCGGCTACCTGCTCAGAAGCTGAAAATTCCCTTGAAGCCGAGGGTTGTCAGCTCCCCCCCTCCCCAAGATTAACGAGAGCTGAACAGCTCAGAATCGATAACTGTTTCTTAGCAGGGAATGCCATAACGCTAGTTAATTGAAACACGATCACGAAGTCATGACAAAGTTTGACTCGGTCTGTAAGTGAAAGCCAGTGCATGACAACACACTGACGGCTGTCAACACGATCGTTGAAGCATTAGTTGTGGTGATGCTGTTCGCTCTTCTGAACGTATCCAAGTTCGTGCGGCAGGGAATAACAAATATTGTTAGTTATTTAGGGCTTAACGCCGCGCAAGCAACAAAGACTATTTGCGGCAAGGGGAATAACAAAGCAAAACTGAAACGAAGAAGAACCTGGAAAGGAATACATTTTTTTTTTTCTGTTGAAAAGTTGTTTACGCGCGGGTAGATGAGTGCTTCAAGCGTTGATTTAGGATCTTGGGATGAAAATGCCAGCCAACATCAGTAACAGTGCAGTTGCCCCCCCCCCCCCCCCCCCCCCCCCCCCCCCGTCGTTGTCTCGGATGTCCCACGCCTATAATTTTAGTCTTTGTGAACCTGTCGGGCGATACAGAAAACGTGCAGCGACTTGGTTTGCGATTTCTGACGGTTGCATTGTCGCGGTAGGATCTTATAGTTGTCACACCTCTGATTCAAACCCAAGCTGCCACCCAGCCGACCCTCAGTCAAAATCCCCGCCGCCCCGCAACGCTCTGCAACAGCCTTTGTGAAAGTAGGAATCTGACTCAGACCTCTTGAGTTAGATGAACTAGATTATGTGATGTCAGATGCCAGCCCAGATCGGTAGTTTTGTCCCCTTGAAAGCGACTGCGTACAGTGGGTTTTGTTTTTTGTTTTGTTTTGTTTTGTTTTGTTTTGTTTTGTTTTGTTTTGTTTTGTTTTGTTTTGTTTTTTGTTTTGTTTTGTTTTTGTTTTGTTTTTCGTTTTTGTTTTTTGTTGTTGTTGTTGTTTTGTTTGTTGTTGTTGTTGTTGTTGTGTGTGTGTGTGTGTGTGTGTGTGTGTGTGTGTGTGTGTGTGTGGGTGGGTGGGTGGGTGTGTTTTGTTGGGTTTTTTTTTTTTTTTTTTTGGGGGGGGGGGGTGTCTTTTGGCTGTAGCTACCACAAAATGCAATCAAACTTACATATTCAATGTATCCGGTTAAAACTCAGGCTATTGTGTCTTTCTAGTGACACACAGGTATTTTGATGAAGAGTCAGTAGAGATTAAAACAAATACATGATGGCGTTAGTAAAGTCTCCTGCTTTGGAGATACGAAAACGTTTGGGTTTGGGTAGTCCGAATTCCAAATCGGTTGTCAGCAGCCGTTAGGAAAGACCGGTGACCAAGGGACGGAACTCCTGCTGTCACTCTCAGTTCTGATTACGACATTATATTTATAGCTGTTTAGCAGTCCGTAAAATTCCTTTCATTAGACATTATTGTACTCAGTATCAAATGGTTCAGAATAGACGACTCCACTCGGCAAGCCCCGAATCCAAAGCCCCCTGCCCCTTTACTCTGCCATGCATTGACAAAACAGTACATCCATGACGTCTTTGTATGGAAAAAGGAGTGATGTCATAATAAAAGAGATTGACGTAATGGTCTTTTGCCTGAAATGACGTCAGTGGACTTACTGCTTGCTGTCCATGTTTCAGTCATATCAAACTACACGTGCTTCCCTTCTTGTAGTGTCTGGCAAAACGTTTGTCAGATCATGCCGTGTGTTGTGCTCATTATGCCGCGGGACGCGACTGGCTGAATTCTGAGGGCTCGACCCTTTTGATTGACAAGAGTGGAGTCGTCATTTTTATAGCACTTTTATGCAGCTGCTGTACGTAACATGACACGCGCTACGAGTGCCCTAAGGGTGAGCGCACACTCCACCCAATCACCTGACCCAAACTGAGCATGAGGAGTTTCAAAACAGCTTACCATAATAATGCCAGAGAGCGGAGAGGATACTGTGATACGCGGCCGTAAATGTCAGACAGACATGCATTTGTCTTTGTTTCTTGCTCTTATTTGATGACGAGTGGAATGGAGCTTAGGCTGACTTGAATGTCACAGAAATGTCAAACCGTCTGGAAAGATCTAATACGGCTTGGCTTTTGCAGTAATTCTAGATTTAAAAAAAAAAGTTTAAAAGTTAGAAACTAGCTCTAGATTTTTTTTGAAAGTGTTAAAAAAAAAGTTAAAGTTTTGCAGAATGTGGGGAAAACGAAAAGTGCTGTCGAGGTAATTTCCGGATCACAGGTATACGCTGCATCACACATGATCCTCTTCCACTGTGGAATGTCCTCATTGCTATTCCAGAGCCTCACGCACCGCTGCGTGCGCCTGTGATGAGACTTAGAAGCTGAGTGAGTGTGTACGGCTTAAACGGATTTTGCTAGTTTGAGCAGTTCACGCGGTGAAAAAAAAAGTTTTGCAAAAGATATAGCTACTGTTGCAAGCGTGAGTTCCTTGAAGGGTCATTAAGACATAGAGAAAATGCTGTCGTTATCTTGCCATTCTAACTTATACCCCCCCAGTCTGCACAATCCACATAAAGACTAGTCTTTACACTACAAATTCTAGAGTTTGTTGCATAGTATTGGGAAAACACGATCGGAAATCTTCTGTTCGTTGCGCATCCAAATGCGCGCAGCAAGGGGCAACAAAGTGAACCTGAAACGAAGAAGAACCTGAAAAGGAATACATCTTACTCTTGAAAAGTTGCTTACACGCGTGTAGATTAGTGCTTCAACCGTTAATTTACGATCTTGCGGTGAAAATTTGTACCGGCCGCCATCAGTCAACAGTACAGTCCCCTTTCGTTGTTTCGGATTTCTCACACCTATAGTTTCAGTCTGGCGTGGCGTGGCGTGGGGGCAAATATTTGTGCTGGCCTCTCGTTGCCGCGTCTTTGTTATCACCCATATGTGGTGGAAAAGGACGTTAAACTCCCAAACACCTACCCACCCACCCCTGTCGGGCGACACAGAAAGCGCACAGCGACGTCGTTCGGGATTTCTAGTGGTTGCGGTATCACGGTAGGATCTTATAGTTGTCACACACCTTTGATTCCAACCTAAGTTGGCACCCAACCGACACTCAGTCAAAATCCCCGCCGCCCCACAATGGTCCAAACAAACCTTTTTGAATGAAGGAATCTGACTCAGGCCTCCTGATAAAGACCTACAAATTATCTCACTTGAAGGGACTAACGCTCCTCTTTTTTGTTCTGGGCTTTGGTTGTTCTGGGCTGTTTTGGTGGTGGGTGGCTGGGTGGGTGTTTGGGAGTTTAACGTCCTTTTCCACCACGTAAGAGTGATTATCAAAGTCGGGGCAACGAGGAAAAGGTTAGCGCAAATATATGGCCCCAGCCGGGATTCCAACTCACGACCCGAGCAATGAGAGTCCAACGCTGTCCCCGTTTTGACGGTGTCTAGAAGCACACATACACATACACAAACACATGCACCAACAGTAGCCGGTGGCATTTTTGTAACACGAATGTAACCTGGACTCCAGAGTGCAGTCCCCTTTCACCGAGCAGCCGACAGTGAGATTGTCTCCCCTGATTGTTTCACCGAGCAGCCGACAAGGGAAACACGGCTGAATTTCGTGTACTGCGGCCTCTCTCGCCCAGTGTCAAAACGCAAACTCTCAGCTGTGAAATTTGGTTGGTTGGTTAGCTGGGGTTTATCGCCCACGCCACAACGAGGTGATTGCTGACGGCCCTAAGGGGCAGGCTATAGGGGATGGGGATAGCTACCCTAACTGTACAGTCCAGCTGAACACTTATTCAATCCAGTCAGACTGCCAGGTCGGCCACATTTTATGTATCCTTGACTGTAATGGACAAGTTGCTCAAACAGATCCAGTTCACAGTCAGTGGAAGCGGGAAAACGTGAAAAAGGCCTGTACCAAATTTTGCCCTGTCGGGATTCGAATCCGGGACCTTTCGATCTTGAGTCCAACGCTCAAACCGTTGAGCCACCGACTCCCGCACGCTGTGAAATTAGGCTGCCCTTGGCTTTTATACGGGTTTCAGGGACACTGAAAACTCTAACTGTAACAGGGTTGACTGTGAAGGTTGCAAAGTCGGATAGGTTTTGTTTTTTTTAATTTTGTAAAACACACGGTTTGGTTGCTTTTTGTTGAGATTGCAGAGCTTTAAGCCTCGTGCAAATAGCAGAGGGCAAATTATTTGACCAGTTCAGTGTTAGCATCACCCACAGAACAGTAACAAGTATCTGTCAACGGATGAAACGCCCCTGCAGTGGAAGTGAATCGATAGTAAATTCTGGCGAATCAGTACCGCACAAACAAGGTTCTATTTACCAAGGGGTGTAGTCAAAACTGGACGCGAGTGTTTCCCGTGTTACTCCGCATTAAAAGTCTCTACCATGATTGTTCTCACCTAGAGCCATAGTTCGTATAATACAGACTCTAAAGACTAGAGTTTGTAGCACGCTATTGGGAAAGCACGGTTGAATATCTTCTATCCGTGGCGCATTCAAGTTCGTGCAGCGCGGAGCAACAAAGCAAAACTGAAAATGAAGGGGTGGGTGGGTGTTTGGGGGATTTAACGTCCTTTTCCACCACATACGGGTGATATCAAAGACGGGGCAACGATGGAAAGCCAGCAGAAATATTTGGCCCCAGCCGGGATACGAACTCACGACCCGAGCATTTGAAATCCAACGCTCTATCATTCGGCCACCCCGGCTCCCCCCTGAAATGAAGAAGAACCTGAAAAGGAATACATCTTTCTGTTGAAAAGTTATTTACTCGGGGATAGATGAGCGCTTCAAGCGTTGATTTACGATCTTGCCGTGAAAATTTGTACCAGTCGACATCAGTAAACAGTACAGCCCCCTTTCGTTGTCTCGGATTTCCCACAACTATTATATCAGTCTTTGTGGCCTTGTTGGGCGACATAGAAAACGTGCAGCGGCTTCGTTCGGGATTTCTAACGGTTGCAATATCACGGTATGATCTTTTAGTTGTCACACCTTTGATTCCAACTCAAGTTGCCACCTAACAGACACACAGTCACAATCCCCGCCGCCCCACAACGCTCCGTACAACCTTTGTGAATGCAGGAATCTGATTCAGGGCTCCAGAATCAGATGAATCGGACTACTAATTCAGCCATAGGTCTGATATAATTCTGAGCACGCACACGCCTTTGCGTTACGGACTTGTACCTAAACCAAACCACCAGGTTTTTTGTTTGTTTGTTTGGTTGGTTGGTTTGGTTTGTTTGTTTGTTTGTTTGTTTGTTTGTTTGTTTGTTTGTTGCTGTTGTTGTTGTTGTTGTTGTTGGTGGTGGTGGTGGTGGTGGTGGTGGTGGTGGTGGTGGTGGTGGTGGTGTGTGTGTGTGTGTGTGTGTGTGTGTGTGTGTGTGTGTGTGTGTGTGTGTGTGTGTGTGTGTGTGTTGGGGGGGGGGGTGTTTTTGTTTGTTTTTTTTGGTTGTTGTTGTTGTTTGGTTTTTGTTTTTGTTTTTTTTGCTGCATAGCACAGTGCGCAGTTTACTCTTGCCTGAGGTGGACTTCTTGGCTTCGTTCCTGTACTGGTTAGTCAAAGTCGTTGTCTGGTTAACAAACGGTCTCAGTTCTCAGTTTCACGCCGACGGACCGAAGTCCGTTGAAAACACTTGGTGCCACTCAAAGTTGAAAATGGAAACACTCGGTGCCACTCAAAGTTGAAAATGGAAACACTCGTCGCCACTTAAAGTTGAAAATGGAAACACTCGGTGCCACTCAAAGTTGAAAATGGAAACACTCGGTGCCACTCAAAGTTGAAAATGGAAACACTCGGTGCCACTCAAAGCTGAAAATGGAAACATCCGGCGCCACTCAAAGTTGAAAATGGAAACACTCGGTGCTACTCAAAGTTGAAAATGGAAACACTCGGCGCCACTCAAAGTTGAAACGGAAACACTCTGTGCCACTCAAAGTGTGAAAATGGAAACACTCTGTGCTACTCAAAGTTGAAAATAGAAACACTCGGTGCTGCTGTTTGGAAACGCTCTGTCCTGACGGTGGTACTTTTGGAAGCGCAGTAGCACCAGATACACCCGAGTCAATTTTGACTGCGTCCCGTGTTTACGCCGAACCAAGCAGTCCCATGGCTTTAGTTAGACCAGACCCATAATGGGAAAGCTCCCCATGGTAGCGGAAACGGCAGAAGGCTGTTGACGTCTGTTCTGTCCGCATAATCATAGTTCTGACCGTTTATTATGATCGAGTGTGGCTGCATCTCCGATTTGCAGTTTCCATTTCGCTTTCTGTAACAGGCAGCAACACAGTTTGGCGATGTGGTGTTGAAAGTGTCTTCTGTATTGGCATCTCGCAGTTTGTTTGTTGCGTTGTGTTGTGTTGTGTTGTGTTGTGTTGTGTTGTGTTGTGTTGTGTTGTGTGTTGTATCGTGTTGTGTTGTGTTGTAATGTGTGGTCTTGTGCTGTGTTGTGTTGTGTTGTGTTTTATTTAATGTGTGTTGTGTTGTGTTGTGTTGTGTTGTGTTGTGTTGTGTTGTGTTGTGTTGTGTTGTGTTGTGCTGTGCTGTGCTGTGCTGTGCTGTTTCGTTTTCTTTTGCTTGGTGTAAATTTGTTCTTTTAATTGGGTCTTTTCTGTTTGTTTGTTTATTTGTTTGTTTTTGTGCCAATGGCGCAAAAACGTGATCCGTTCTAAGCCAACATTTTGCCTGTGACAGATAGATTTTGATGATAAATTTTTTTACTTGTTTTCAATGGTTTTTCTTTTGCCTATTTGTTTGTCTGTTTGTTTGTGCCAATCTCGCCTAAACTTGATCCACTCTCAGCCAACATTTTGCCTGTGGCAGACGAAGGTTTTTCTCAACACCAAGTCGAAAGCAGAGCTTGAAATGCCTCCAAGTGTTTCCTTATTGCTTCTCAGTTCAGTCGCTGTTCGATAAGGTGTCGGACTTGTAAACGGAACACAGCAGCTGTGGCGCGTACTTCATGTGTCGTTACACCGGACAGCGGGGACGAATGAAGTGTCCGTTACCTTAGCTACCTTGCCCCAGATCACAGGGTATAGATCTACCGGTCTCGTAAATACTGGTTCTGAAAGGAATCCCCAGTTAACACTGAACTGCAGTCGCGATCTAGTAACATAGCGTTAAAACTCGGGCATTTTTTTTAAAGCCGCCTTTGGTAAGTCTTATATAGAGAAACTTCTGTTTTGGAACAGTTGAGCTTGTGACTGCGCCAGTGAGCTCGAAATAATCTATCTTAGATATTAGTACAGTTCCGAATGCAACACACCAACGTTTGATGGCCGCGCAAACGAAGGAAACTCAGCCGTCCGTAAACACCGTCCGCTATGTTGCCCTTGTCGGCTTCTCGAACTCAGTGAGCTACAATGTCGAGTGTAGTCACCACACTGTTACCGACTTCAATCAGCTGAACGCAAGCCTGCTTGTACGTGTGTTTGTGCAAGTGTCTTTAGTTGTGTGATACTTGACACTTGACACCACCAAAACAGCTCGGGAGCCGGGGTGGCCGAATGGTTTAGCGTTGGACTCTCAATGCTCTTGTCGTGAGTTCGAATCCCGCCGGCTGGGTCCAAATATTTTTGCTGGCCTTTTTTCTCGTTGACCCGTCTTTGATATCACCCTTATGTGGTGGAAAAGGACGTTAAACTCCCAAACACCCACCCACCCACACCAAAACAGCTCAGAATTAAGTGAGCCTAAACATCTTAACATTAGGGGCCTTTAACCTAACCGTCAATAAGTTTTAATGTCAGACAGTCTAGACTGAAAATGCGCAAAGGGGTGTCTAGGCCAAAATACCTTGGGTACAATTATTTTAGTCGGAGACATAGTTCCCTGGGCACACAGCGATGTATGCTGTTATCTGAGGCAATGTACTTGATGTTGTATCATACATACTAAGATAGTGATGGGCCATTTCAGCAATGATTTGTAATTTTCACCGCGTGCTGTCCGGTATGTGAGAGAATGTTCGTGATTCACGTGAGCGTGCGTGCTGGGTCCAGTTCGCGCCGCTTTGAGCTGGGTAGAGCACATATCCTGATACACATTTTGTCAAAATTATTATTGTTGTTGTTGTTGTTGTTGCTGTTTTTCCACCCCAGGCTTTTCAAAGGATGGACTCTTTCTGAAGTTTGGGGAAGACAGATGCGTCGGGTGTGTTCCCCTATTTTTGATGAATTCATTTCCTTTGTGTCTGCGGAGTGTTCTCCAGATCAAATAGATAACTAACACTGGACACTCGACCAATCGCCGCTCCTCTTAATGTTCTCTGCGACCCAGCAAACATTGAGCATCACGATTTACTGATAACGCCTTCATGTTAGGAGGAAAGCCAATGTCCGCACAGGAAACTACGTGTAGTATTGTACCATCCGTGTACCTTTAGAAGAGCGGGGTTTTAACCCCGAACCGACGGAAGCAACATACAATGGTCGTTGATGATGATGATGATGATGATGATGATGATAAAGTACTGGGGTGTGTGGGTGGGTGGGTGTTTGGAGGTTTAACATCCTTTTCCACCACATACGGGCGATATCAAAGACGGAGCAACGATGAAGAAGCCAGTACAAATATTTGGCCCCAACCGGGATACGAATTCACGACCTGAGCATTAGAAGTCATAGGCTCTACCATTCGGCCACCCCGGTTCCCCGATAAAGTACTGATTTTCACTAAGAGAGAGAGAGAGAGAGAGAGAGAACTTTACAACGGTATGTGATTCGACAAGATAAAAAGTCAAGACAAGATTAAAAAGTCATTTTTCAGTTGGAGAGAGAGAGAGAGAGAGAGAGAGAGAGAGAGGTTGTCTCTTATAAACTGAAAGCAGAAACAAAATCCTCTAAGCCACAAAGATTACTACTACTGCTGCTGCTGACGCTGCTGCTGCTACTACTACTACTACTGTAACTTCTACAACAACTACTACTACTAACTTTACAACGGTATGTGATTTGACAAGATAAAAAGTCAGTTTCAGCGATAGAGAGAGGAAGAAAGAGATAGACAGGCAGACAGACAGACAGGGTGGGGGTGTATGTTTGGGAGTTTAACGTCTTTTACATATGAGTGTATCAAAGACGGGGAGAGGAAGAAAGAGATAGACAGGCAGACAGACAGACAGGGTGGGGGTGTATGTTTGGGAGTTTAACGTCTTTTACGTATGAGTGTATCAAAGACGGGGAGAGGAAGAAAGAGATAGACAGGCAGACAGACAGACAGGGTGGGGGTGTATGTTTGGGAGTTTAACGTCTTTTACATATGAGTGTATCAAAGACGGGGAGAGGAAGAAAGAGATAGACAGGCAGACAGACAGACAGGGTGGGGGTGTATGTTTGGGAGTTTAACGTCTTTTACATATGAGTGTATCAAAGACGGGGAGAGGAAGAAAGAGATAGACAGGCAGACAGACAGACAAGGTGGGGGTGTATGTTTGGGAGTTTAACGTCTTTTACATATGAGTGTATCAAAGACGGGGCAACGCGTAAAAGGCCAGCACAAAAATTTTGCCCCAGCCGCGATTCGAACTCACGTCCGGAGCATTGAAAGGACAGACAGACAGACAGACAGAGACAGAGAGAGCGACAACGACAACTACACAGCCAGACAGACACAGATATTTTGAATGCAAACACAACTCAGAGGCAGGCAGGCAGTTTCCATGGCGATGTGGTATGTCCCATTCGATATCCAATATCACAGAAACCTGCATGAAACGAATATCAGTTGCCATCGACATGAGCGCTGTCGTGGAACCACTTCACGCTAATATGGACTCTTTAGGTCGACAAACATAGTGGATATGCGCTCGACCCTGTACTATCTGTGTTTTCAGTGATCAAAGCAAGACTACACCCGCATGTGTGTGTGTGTGTGTGTGTGTGTGTGTGTGTGTGTGTGTGTGTGTGTGTGTGTGTGTGTGTGTGTGTGTGTGCGTGCGTGCGTGTGTGTGTGTGTGTGTGTGTGTGTGTGTGTGTGTGTGTGTGTGTGTGTGTGTGTGTGCTTGCCACAATGGTCTGTCTTTTTATTGTTCTTACTGGCATCATTTTCATGCCATTTTATTTCACTTTTATCTTTCTTAACTTCGTAAGCGCTCAGAGCTTACTGCTGATAAACGCTATATAAAATGCCCGTTATCATTATTATTATTATTAAAGACCGCGTATTGTTTGGTTGCCTTAGAAATTCCGTATGGGTATAGCAACGCTTTGTCCACCGGAAGTACAAACATGCTCATACCCATTTAGGTTGTTTACCTGGAAAGGTACGATCTGCAAGAAGCCCGACCACGGCCGTACACAAACACCGGAAATCAAACAAACGGAAATACCCAATACCAGTGATGCACACTGCTCAAACAAAGGATAAGTTGACAGGTTATCACTTTTTTTTTCTTTCTTTCTTTTTTTTGGCGCAGGCCGACCGGGAAAGCAAGAGTGTTGTCCGTCGGCTGGTCAATTTATTATGGTGGTTTGAACATAAAGAACGTTCTTTCAGCATCTTAGCACCGACTGTCTGGAACTCCTTGCCAATCGAACTCCGCCTTCAGACATCACTGCCCGTGTTTAAATCCCATCTGAAGACCTTTCTCTTCCGTCAAGCCTTTGATAGTTAAACCTTTGTGAGCCTGTCTGTGTGTAGTATACCATAGCACTGCCAAATTGTATATATATAAGAAGGGGATGTAAATTGTGTGTGTGTGTGTGTGTGTGTGTGTGTGTGTGTGTGTGTGTGTGTGTGTGTGTGTGTGTGTGTGTGTGTGTGTGTGCTGGGGAGGGAGGATGGCTTTTTCTGCGTGCATTCGTGCGTGCGTGTGCGTGTCTGTGTGTGTGTATGCCTGCATGCGTACGTGTGTGCGTATACCACTGTACTACAAATCGACGGTGACGCTGCAAGACTTCGTAT
>JACVVK020000009.1:3965000-4015000 GCA_018292915.2 Batillaria attramentaria | reverse complement strand
CTAATTCGCGGCAACATTGTAGGTAATGGTTATGGGAATCAACTACTCAGTTCCAATACAGCTGTCCCATCTCCGTCATTTGGCAAAGAAGCCACGGATATCATGAGAACCAATACTGACGGTATATTTCAGTAAGCTACATAGCATCTGATATCACACGAGAATTTACAGAAATAGACGCGTTTGTGGGGGCAAGACTGGATTTCAAAAGACTGCTCGGGACACAAAGAAAGAAAGAAAGAAAGAAAGGAAGGAAGAAAGAACCCCGCTTGAAACTCTGAAAATAGCACGTGCCGCCATCATGATGCAGCAATCAAACTGCAAGTAAAATAGGAAGCCTGAACGAAGACCCACAAAAGACAGGACTTGAAAGGGAGACAAGACACTGGGAATCCTGAATGAAAGGCCACGGCAGGTCCATTTGATGCTGTGGAATTTCTTTGCCCTGAACACTTTTCAGAAGGCGTGCCAGTCAAGCAGCGAAAAAGGGACACAGGGAAAGATAATGGAGAAGACGAGATGAAAGCGTGCACGTACATAAAAGAAAGGAAGTTAGACAGAAAGAGAGATAGAGAGAAAGAAAAAAAATGGGCTAATTAGGCCACGAAAGAAAGAGAAGAGAATGGGATTTGACTGGACTTGAATGAGACTGGACAGGCGAAGTGTTTTTTATGGCTTTTGGCTATCATCAAGAAGGGGATTGGGGGGAGGGGGGGAGGGTGAGAGGGCGTTGGAAGGGGGAGGAGAGGGAAGAGTGGGGAGCGCGGAGAAGCAATGGTCTGAACAAAATTTGTCCTGTCGGGTTTCCAATCTACAGCTTTCTGATCTTCATCGTTTAGCCAAGTAAAATATCCCGACGCACAAAACCGAAGGCAAGGGAGAACATCCCAAAGGCACAACTACGGAAGGTAGACCTTTGGGTAAGGGAAGTAACTTTCCGACTTCCGGATTTGTCAACCCTTCTACGCACACAGCCGAAGGAATGATACAAGCAGCACACTGGCAGAATGTTTGGAAACTGAAAGATGGACAGTTATAGAGATCACCATACCCATCCCGACTTTCAAAATTTCCAAGCCTCATTTGGTGAAAGAGCCTAAGCTCTTATGCCTTTATTAACATTTGACACGAGACCTCCCTCAATTCTGTAGCTGTGCCTATTTTAAAGCTCAACATGTGGACGGTTGCCCTAAATAAAGAACCCTGTACGAATACGGTATGGGAGAGCGCGTGATTGAACTGACCAGTGAAGGAAGGCCTTGCGGCGGAACATGGCGGTAAACTGCTCAGAGATGCGCTTGAACAGCTCCTGGATGGCGGTGGAGTTACCCACGAAGGTGGCGGACATCTTCAGGCCACGGGGCGGGATGTCGCAGACGGCGGTCTTCACGTTGTTGGGGATCCATTCAACGAAGTAGCTGCTGTTCTTGTTCTGCACGTTCAGCATCTGCTCGTCAACCTGTTTGGAGAGAATGAGAAAAGACAGACAATGCGTCAGCAATGTTTTGTGGTAGAAAAGACAATGAGTCGGTAACGTTTTCTGGTCGAAGGGACACAGGGAAGTCGTCTGTAACGTTTTCTGGTAGAAAAGACAGACGCAGGCGTCAGTAATGTTTTGTTGTTTTGGCGGGCAGATTCTTTTGTTATTTGTTCTTGTTGTTTGAACCCATCTTATGACAGTGCAGGTCCTCTTTGACGACAAGTACAACAACTAAGTCGACCTGCTAAAAAAAACTAAAACAAAAAAAAGCTATTTTTCGCTGACGTTTCTGGTCTACCAGATCGGCCAGTCACGCAAGACCATCCTCATGGCAAGTTCCATTATCTGCTGGGAGCCGGGATAGCCGAATGGTAGAGCGTTGGACTCTCAATGCTCGGATCCTAAACTCCGAGTCCCGGCTGCTGTCAAATATTTGTGCTGGCCTTTTACTCGTTGTCCCGTCTTTGATATCTCCCTTACGTGGTGGAAAAGGACGTTAAGTTCCCAAACACCCACCCACTCACCCTACATTATCTGCATCGGTCACAGTCAGCTATCCCCCCCCCCCCCCCCCCCCCCCCCCCCCAAGAACCCGTAGTCAACGGTCAGTGATCTTTTGCCCCCGCATTGCAGTGAGTACGCTTGCATCTACCAGAAACCACGATGTGTGCTAATGAACCGGATTCAGGTTTCAACAGCGCACGAGTAGACAGAAAGATAATTGACAAGAAAGTGCGTCAGCGTGCAAATGGAAAGCGTCGAGCAATAAGTGCAGAGAAGAATCTTTCTCGCAACAGGTCACTGACGCACAGCAGAGAATTCACGTGTCGAGATGACGTCAAAAATGGCGAAAAAAAGGCATAATTATTAGTAATTTAATCCGCCATCTTTGATTGCAAGAAAACTAGCATATTCTGTGCGCTTATGGCTTTCCTTTTTTTCATCCACGTCATCGACCTAAAATAGATGTTGCAAATAAAGCTTTTGTTCAAACAAACCGAATTCACGCGATAAACCATTCCATTGTCCAATGCGGTCTTATTTTGCCCGAATTGTGTCGTTTTCGAATGAAGTAATTGCTGTAAATGGCGTCGTACCGGGCAGAAGTAATCAGTATGCATGTCGCACATTTGCGGGGCGAATTACTCGAATGACGCACGGGCATCGCAGAAATTAGCGCTCGAGACAGATTTTCGTGACTTGCCGTCATGCAATTAGAGAAAGGCTAACTCCGTGCTTCCTCATACGGAAGTTGGCGCACAGAAATGACCATCTAATCGTGAGTTCGTGACAAAGAAAACGATCACCGAGACTAACTGGACAAAACCGGAGGCGTAATTACCAGATCTCCGAGAAACTGTACTTTTCTTGGCGTTTTCTTTATGAAACCCCCGCGGCTAAGCAGTCGCTTCTACAGGAACTCGCAAGCCTGTACCACAGTCTCTTTTCGCGCCTGACCACCAACTGTTTTGTGTCTGAAGGGCATGCAAGGAGCATAGCGAACAATGGAGGAAGATACAGTTGGATTCCCTCATAGTCGAGGGCGAGTCAACTTTGCGGTCACCTTAGCTTATAGTTCGACTCTCTCTCACAGTCGAGACTGAGTCTTGTCGAGTATCTTGTATCGCTATGGCTATGGTTCCGACTCTCACAGTCGAGGCTGTCTTACTTACTTACTTACTTAGGCCCTTGGCTCCACGTGGAGCATAGGCCATCGACAACCCTTCGCCATCGCACTCTGTTCTGGGTTAGTCTTGCCACTCCAGTCCAGTTGGTCCCCTGCTTACATAGCTCTGCCTCAGTGTCCCGCCTCCAGCTGTTGCGAGGCCGGCCTCTCTTCCTTTTCCCCTGCGGGTTCCATGTCAGGGCTTGGCGTGTGGTGCTGGATGCTGGCTTCCTGAGGGTGTGTCCAATCCAGCCCCACTTCCTCCGCAGGATCTGCTTGGCCACTGGTTCCTGCCCCGCTCGCTCCCACAGCTCTTCATTCCGGATCTTCTCTGGCCATCGGATGTTGAAGATGCGCCTCAGACAGGTGTTGAGAAATGTCTGGATCTTCTGCTGCATCGTCTTCGTTGTCCTCCATGTTTCGCATCCGTAGAGCAGAACTGACTTCACGTTGGAGTTGAAGATGCGAAGTTTGGTTCTTATGCTGACAACTTTGGATGCCCAGACGTTCTTCAGCATGACCATTGCTGCCCTTGCCTTGCCGATTCTGGCTGTGACGTCTCGGTCTGTGCCTCCCTGTCCATCAACCACACTCCCCAGGTAGACAAAAGACTCCACCTCCCTGATGGGCTCTCCACCGACTGTGACTGGTGTGTTGGCAGTGGTGTTGATCTTCACGAGGCTGTCTTGCCATAGCCTAATAGTTTGACTCCCGCGTGGTCGAGATCGAGTGAATCTTCTATCGCTATGGCTATGGTTCCGACTCTCTCTCAGTCACGGGTGATCTTGTTTCTGTCGTTCTAACCCCAGTTTGGCACCCATTGTCGAGGGTGGGTAAATCCTGTATCGGTCGGGGAGCCGGGGTGGTCAAATGGTAGAGTGTTGGACTTCTAATGCTCGCGTCATGAGTTCGATCCCGGTTGGGGCCAAATATTTGTGCTGGCTTTTTCATCGTTGCCCCGTCTTTGATATCACCCTATGTGGTGGAAAAGGACGTTAAACCCCCAAACACCCACCCACCCTGTATCGGTCGCCATAGCCCTAGGTCGACTCTCTCACACTCTGATCTTTCCTACTCTCGTCTCCTCACTGCCGACTACACTCTTTTCTACTTTATAGTCTTGCGGGCTCGTGTACATACCTCCTTCATGGACATGCGGCCACGGAACATGGCAGCCACGGTGAGGTAGCGGCCGTGACGTGGGTCGCAGGCAGCCATCATGTTCTTGGCGTCGAACATCTGCTGGGTCAGCTCGGGCACGGTCAGGGCCCTGTACTGCTGGGAGCCACGGGAGGTCAGGGGAGCGAAGCCGGGCATGAAGAAGTGGAGACGGGGGAAGGGCACCATGTTGACAGCCAGTTTGCGCAGGTCAGCGTTCAGCTGGCCTGTAGGACAGATGCAGAAACGTACGCCACGCGTGATCAGTCAGTTCACTGGACTGTGCATGAGTTTCGACTTCATGCATGCTAACCGTCCGCTGCCCCGAAGGAAAGTTCTCTGTTCCACCACTACCTAGCTTCAACCCTTTCGATAACATTTCGCCGAATAGTTAGCTGCATAGTTACAGCACAGAAAATTCTGCAGTATCGTCACCAGCGGTCACCACTCACCAGGGAAGCGCAGGCAGAGACAGAGACAGAGTGACACAGAAAAACGGAGAGACAGAGACAGACAGATATTACAGTCACCACTCACCAAAGAAGCGCAGGCAGAGACAGATACCGACTCAGATAGAGACCGACAGACAGAGAGATATTACGGTCACCACTCACCAGGAAAGCACAGGCGGAGAGAGAGAGAGACACACACACACACACACACACAGGCCCAGAGACAGAAACAGGAACCGACGGACAGGAACAGACTCAGACACACCCACACACAAAGACAGATAAAGATTACAGTCATCACTCACCAGGGAAGCGCAGGCAGGTGGTGACGCCGGACATGGTGGCGGAGACGAGATGGTTCAGGTCACCGTAGGTGGGGGTGGTCAGCTTGAGGGTTCTGAAGCAGATGTCGTACAGAGCCTCGTTGTCGATGCAGTAGGTCTCGTCTGTGTTCTCGACCAGCTGGTGGACGGACAGGGTAGCGTTGTAGGGCTCCACCACTGTGTCGGACACCTGCACGAGACAGAGCATTTTGTGTGTGTAGTCTTTACACTTTCACAACTGACAGTTGACTGAAGCACATCTGTAGGTAGTGTTACATGCACTACCGGTACGTCTTTTTAATTATCGCAATCCTTGTCAACGCAAATGTGTTGTCAAACACACAATTAGAGTAACAAAATATGGAAAACTCTTACAATCTGAACATTTGAGCATAAACTGCAAGTTAAAGTCATTCGATCGAGACCGTCTCGAAAGCCGCTTACATCAAGAATTTCTCGGGAACCGACATTCTATCGAAAGCAAAAAACTGAGAACTGACAGCTGCATCGAGAACTCTTTGAGAACCTATTCCACGGAGAACTTCTCGACCATATATCTCGAGCACTTATAACTTCTCAGATTTCTCGAGCGTTTTTCCATCGAGAACTTCTGGAGAATTTTTCGAGACACCATTCCACGGAAAACTTCTCTCTGATCTCAGCGTTTAGTTACCTTGGGGGATGGCACGACAGAGAAGGTGTTCATGATCCTGTCGGGGTACTCCTCACGGATCTTGGAGATGAGGAGGGTGCCCATGCCGGAGCCGGTGCCGCCGCCCAGAGAGTGGGTCAGCTGGAAGCCCTGCAGGCAGTCGCAGCTCTCAGCCTCCTTGCGGACAACGTCCAGGACGGAGTCGACCTGCAGAACAAGCATCACCATATCATGAAAGTTGAACGAGATCAGAACTCAAGACATCACGCGTGGTAGGTTTGCTCCTGAGCTTTGGGGAGCATCGAGGAGTATTTATTCAGTTAAACTCCAGTTGTAGGTCTCAATTATTGTTATTACATTTTCGATTTATTTCTTTGCAATGCCATGCCCGCGGATCCCCTTTCCTGAAATTTGTGGAACTCCTTCTAAAACATGTACACTATAGAGCATTTTTCCACCTTCAAGGAACTGATGGTTGACCGATGTGCTTGCCCAAACCTCCGCCCCAATACCCATCACCTACATCTCCCAACAACTTCAGTCTTGCTGCTCTCAAGTCGTTGTCTTCCAAACTGTTCTGTAAACTAACTCACGAGCTCAGCGCCCTCTGTGTAGTGTCCCTTGGCCCAGTTGTTGCCAGCGCCAGACTGTCCGAAGACGAAGTTGTCTGGGCGGAAGATCTGGCCGAAGGGGCCTGAGCGGACAGAGTCCATGGTGCCGGGCTCCAGATCGACCAGGATGGCGCGGGGCACGTACTTGCCGCCTTGAAGGAAAATGAAAAATTGAGAAAATCGGAAATTGACAAAATGCGAATTTGACAAAATGAGAAATTGAGAAAATGAGAACTGAGAAACTTCATCGTATTTTTTAGTATGTAGTAGAAAATGAAACCAGTGTGATTGTTGAGATGGTCGTCAACATTATGATATTTTGTTCTTTCCGTGGAGAAGTTCGGTTCAATTGAGCTCCAGTTCATCAATGCAGACGGCACTCGGAAAAGCCCATAGGCACATTACCCTATCTCTCATAAGTCTCTCCTGTGTCCTCTTTGAGACTCTTTCATGGTTCTTCTGGTTCACAAGAGCCTTATCACGCTCATGTAGAGTCGATGACAAACCGTGAATGAAAGCGGCAATTGTCTGTTTAATCCGGATGAAGAACTAAATCTTTCAAGTTCTTTCGATGGTGGCGTAAATGTGTGTGCTGACCTTTGCTTGCTTCCTTATATGTATTATCTGCGCTATGAATTCAAAAAGTAGACGTTGGTACCAAAAAGATAAATATTTTGAGGGGTTTCCGGCTGTATATTATGACGGCCGGACGTATAAAGCCTATGCTATATCAGCTCTGTAATATATTACTATATCTACTGACCAGTGGCCTCATTGTAGTACACGTTGATGCGCTCCAACTGGAGGTCAGAGTCACCGTGGTATGTGCCAGTGGGGTCGATGCCGTGCTCATCGGAGATCACCTCCCAGAACTGCACACAGAGGAAACGGTACACATGTGTTATTTGGAGGACAATAGTTTATGTAACTGGAGTAGGTACACATATGATATCATGTGTTGTGTGCAAGTGGGGCAGTGAACAGTTTCTGTCCCTGTGTGATTTCAACTGAATATCATGGGATTTTATTTTATTTATTTTATTTATTTATTTATTTATTTATCTATTTTTATTTATTTATTTATTTGTGTGTGTGTGTGTGTGGAGGGGGGGGGGTGTTCTGCTGCACAATTTACACACACGAACATGGGCGCCATGTCAGATACATGTATCTCCATTGCAAAAAGTACGTGTGTGCCAACATTTCCATTACATAAATGTAAAGAAACGCCTCCCGCAAGGCAAAAATGGGATTATCAGGTTCCATAATATCAATGGTGAACATTTTCTTTTCTAGATTATTCCATGTGGGAACTGAATCGGGGATCTTACAGTAAGAGATTAATTGTCAAGGAAACTCTCTCTCTCCCTCTCTCTCTCTCTCTCTGCGCGGCGTAAAGCCCCCCCCCCCCCTCTCTCTCTCTCTCTCTGCGTGTGTACTTGCCCACTGTAACTGAGTTCGAACCAATGTATTCATAAGCTGTGACTCACTCAGTGTTTGCACGGGTGGCCAAACATTTTCCTTTCTGATTACTGACACCTACAATTCTTACCCACTTCGTCAGGTTGGCAATTTAGCTGCCCAAACTTTTCACCCGAACACATTCTAGCTGGTTACTGTGCCACTTGTGCCTGCAGCTTAACAATGCCAGCTCAATGTAGAGGAATCCATTGTTACCTGGAGCCGTGGGGCCCCACCATATCTGTGTAATCACAGGTAGCCTGCATACCGATAGACCTTTTACCTCCTTGCTGTATAGATCTTTTCCACCACGACCACAGTCCAGGGTCGACCCTGTTGACGTAATCTCCTACGTGTGTTTGGCTGGTTTGTTGGGGTTTAACGTCCGTGCCATAAGCATGATTGGAGACGACAATGAGGGTTAAGTTGTGAAGGAGGGGGACGGGGGGGGGGGGAGGGGGGGGGCTACCCTAACTGAACAGTCTAGCTGAACACCAGAACACAATTCACGGCAGTCAGACTGACAGGCAATACGTCAAAAATTTACGCGTGTGTGTGTGTGTGTGTGTGTGTGTGTGTGTGTGTGTGTGTGTGTGTGTGTGAGAGAGAGAGAGAGAGAGGAGGGGGGTGCGGCTGACTGAATATCAGTTACCCCTGGTGGAGTTATCTCAGCTAGGCGCAGCGAGCATGCCAGACCTAAGTGATCACACCGATATTCTATTACACCACCAGTCTGTCATTTTCACAGTGATAATAGTCTACTTCTCAGACATCACAGTGTTTGTGTCTTCTTATTTGGAATGAAGTATTATAATCAAAACTCTCAGGCCAGGCCTGACACTGACTGACACAAATGAACCGTTATAAGCGTGTTCCTGCACATACAAATCATTCAGTGTCTGTGATCACGACTCCGGAGACCAGTAGTAAGTGCTAGTGGACGAAATCTGTTCGACGCACTAAAATTAACTACCTCATTAATTCAGGCTAATTTATTTCTTCCCTTGATTTTTTTCTATGAATTTATTTATGTTGGCTTGTTGTTGTTTTTTGTAGTCTATTTTTTTTCTTTTTTTCTTTTTTTTCTTTTTTTTTCTGGGGGGGGGGGGGGGGATTTCCTGACTTTAAAAAAAAATCTACTCGTAAAGAAGTTCTTGTTTGCACGCAAATAATCTGCATTCGCTTGTGTCATTGAATTTTGGAAAACGGAATACATTATCTTGACAACACAGTATACATGGGTTAATGTAGGCAGTGTTCAATTTTATTGCAAGTCCATGCGACTAAATTTGACCCAAAGACAGCATACATTTTCATTAACACCAAAGTGTGAACGGATAAATGTAATAAGTTTTCTATTTCATTGCAGGTGTTCTTTTCAAAGCCCACAGTTTACGACAACGGCAGCACACCTGCCCAGCCTTTAGGTTTGACGTTTTGCCAACCTGCGCACATGAACTTCTCACCTCAAGAATAATGAAAAAAGAAAATGTCAAACGGCTTGCATGTCATGTGATTAGGCTTCAAGTCCAGTCGTGCCTACGGGGGGCCTACAAAAAGGTGACAAGATTGAATAATGTGCCCATGCACCTCTGTATACGCTTAGATGTGTGCGCTTGTGCAGGAGGAATGCCAATATGCGTTGAGGGTCGTTGAGACCTTCAGGGGCCCTTTTGAGGGGGTAGGGTGCGTGCGTCACATGCATGTCAGTAATACGCCTTGGATACACTGACAAAAGGTTCATTTGTTGCAGTAGTCAGGGCTCTCTCTCTCTCTCTCTCTCTCTCTGCCGTTGGAGACTCCACGAAAGCATTCTCAAACTTTGAAACGTCTACACGGTTGACAGTAATGTATATTATAACTGACTGCATCAGCCAGTACAGATGGTATTGTTTCAAAAGGACTTGACTACACATGAGTCAAAATGTAAAGTAAAGAGTCGCATTAGTCTATAACTTTTCGCCTATGCCAGTTGACAGTTGTTCAGAATGAAAGGACATGAGAGGCACTATCCATCACGTCAAGCATGCTTCTGAAATCCACGGCCCTTAGACCTTCGTACCAAATGATGGTAGAGGTATTAGGGGCAGTTTCATGAAGGTCTTGGCCGTCTCATTGTAAAGTGTTGATGAGCTAGAACTTACTCCTTTATTGCCTTTTACCGAAGAGCAATGCCATAGAATGAA
Source organism: Batillaria attramentaria (assembly GCA_018292915.2). Lineage (NCBI taxonomy): Eukaryota > Metazoa > Mollusca > Gastropoda > Batillariidae > Batillaria > Batillaria attramentaria. The sequence goes on along the minus strand of JACVVK020000009.1, from coordinate 4,005,011 downwards.
ACTCCATCACAGTTGCTAATCTTCACATCCAAACTACTAGAAGTTTAGGCGAAGTAGGGTGAAACATTGGTGGAAAGTGGAAAGACTTGAAAGATCCTAAACTTTACATCCAACCGCTAGGAGTTTAGCCTTAGTGGAGGGGAACACTGGCAGAGAGTTGAAAGACTACAGATCCTAAACTTCACATCCAGCTGCTGGACAAGTTTTGGTGGTGGGGAACATTGGCAGAGAGTTGAAAGACTACAGGTCCTATACTTTCACATCCAGCTGCTAGACAAGTTTTTGTGGAGGGGAACATTGGCAGAGAACTGAGAGACTGCAGGTCCTATAATTTCCATCCAGCTGCTAGGCATTTAGCCTTGGCGGAGGAGAACATTGGCAGAGAGTTGAAAGACTTCATGTCCTAAACTTTACATCCAACTGCTAGTCATTTAGCCTTAGTGGAGGGGAACATTTATAGAAAGTGAAAAGACTTTACAAATTCTAAACTTTATATCAAACTGCCAGGCCATTCAGCTTTAGTGGAGGGGAACACTGACAGAGACCGGCAGGACTTTGACAGAATTTAAACTTAACAGCAGACATTGACAGCAAAGTGTAAACCGAAAGTTATTTGTTTCTAATTAGTATAAATTTTTAAAAATTCAATCACTCTTACCTTGGCGCCGATCTGGTTGCCGCACTGGCCGGCCTGCATATGAACGATCTCACGCATGGTGCTGGTTGTGTTGGGGGCTGTGACAGCAGGAGTAAAAAAGAAGTAAAGTTCTTGCGTTAGGAGTGGTTGTTAGGGACTCTTGCCCGACCCTCCCCTCTTATATACACGGTGGGCTTGCCGCGCGGGGCAGGCTGGGAAAGGACCAGAGCCGGGTACGTGGTATCCAAAACAGCGCAGGGTTGCAATGCAGCGCAACCGGGCGCGGAGCACGGATCGGAGAGTGATCGTGTTAAGGGATTTGGCGCGCGTTAGCCCTGCTCCGTTTGAGCCGATAGGCTTAAAGCCGCACCAAGGCTGGTCACTCGAGCGAGATAAACCGCTGACTAATGGCCGTAGGACCGGCGGGTTTAAGCGCATTTCGGACCAAGTAGAAATTATCGGACGGTCTCGTTGGTAGCGGTGTGTGTGTGTGTGTGTGTGTGTGTGTGTGTGTGTGTGTGTGTGTGTGTGTGTGTGTGTGTGTGTGTGTGTGTGTTGGGGGGGGGGAGGTAGAAGGAGTCCAAATTAAGCCTATCAGACATCAGTTGTGTAGTTCAATCTAAATCCGAATACAGGAAACTGATGTCAATCTTTTTCTATCCCCATTTTTTTTATTTCTGAACAATTTCTATATTTCCCATAAAAAAGCTTCTTGCTCATAGAGCGTAGAGACCCCCTTCCCCCCCTTTTTGCGTTAGTGTGTTGGTCATATATTTTCACCGCCATGTAAAAATGAACAATCAACTGAAAAGTCTCACTCCACAAAGAAAACAATACGGAAAAACAAAATCTTTAATAAGAAAGCTTGACTTAGCTGTACGTTCATTATCATTTCTGTCATCGAAAACCTAATCTACTTCACAGAAAGACCTCGTGCCGTGTGACGTATTTAGTCTATTGCACACGTCTTCGTCTGGGTCAAACCTCCATATAGCTGTTTCCGGCTGAGATAACTCAAGAAGTGTCAGCCGACTGTTGGGGAGACCAACGCAAACGCCCTAAGAGATCCTAAGTGCTCTTTATCCAGCCATTAGTGAGTGGGTTAGGGGTAGGCTACTATAACGTTTTATTCTATTCCCGAACGTTACGAGGATCCAGATAAGGCAGGGAATATCAGACAGTGTCTCGTTTGGAGTGATTCATTCTGACGGGCTTTTGACGTCTGTTATTTATGCTGCAGATAAATGTGTGTATAATACTGATGGACTGTTGTTGTTGTTGTTGTTGCTGTTGTTGTTGTTGTGACTGTCCTTGATTTTGGTGTTCTTCGCGAGACTTTTCTTGTCGCTTTTATGTGAGGCTGTCTGTCTGTGAGTCTGTCTACATGTAAGACAGTTAAGGCGGGGACGGTTTCTCTCTCTCTCTCTCTCTCTCTCTCTTCTTTCTTTGTGTTGTTTGGGGTTTTATTTGGTTTGGGGTTTTTTTTTTTGTTGTTTTTTGTTTTGCTGTTGTTGTTGTTGTTGTTGTTGTTGTTGTTTGTCTTTTGTTTTTGTTTTTTTGGGGGGTGAGGTTGGTTGTTGTTGTTGCTGTTGTTTTGTGTGTGTTTTGCTGTTGTGTTGGTTTTTTTGTGCGGGGTTTGCTGTTGTGTTTGTTTGTTTGTTTGTGTTGTTTTTTTGTCGGTGATTATGGTTTTTTTTTTGTTGTTGTTGTTTGTTTGTTTTTTGTTTGGGGGATTTTTGGTTGTCGTTGTCCGTTTTTTTTTTTGTGGGATTGTTTGTTTTTCACTTCTTTCATTATATGAATACACGTTTCAAAACCTGCGGACTGGAACCGCACGCCAAACGAATTCGAAACAGGACTTAAACAGAACCGCAGAACCACCACGTCTATACAATACCCACAGGCATTCTGATTGCTATAATCTTGATACAGATAATTAAACCGAGAATCAGCCTAATCTGATTCACTGAGTGTGACGTAAGTTCCCAGCTTACCCCAAAGACGCCCACTCAGATTCTAGCGGGTGCTATTGTGGCTTTGCAATAATCCTTGTACAGTAATCCGACCCCGGATTAGGATTAGCACGCAGAATGTGTGAGCTAACCTTGTGTACGGCCTGTGAACACGCACACACACTTCAAATGCCTACGCTGCTCTTTTTTGGGTAGATTAAATTCTTAGCGTAGATTACTGCCAGAGTTTAGTTACACGACTGTATAGTAAGCGGCTCACCACGGAACGATCGCGGTTCCAGTGGAAGGTGAGAACTGTCACAAGGGACAACTTTGTCTTCGGTCAGGGCCAGGGACCTACATAGAATTCTATGAAGGTCCCTGGTCAGGACTTAGAAGCGGTTTACTCTTGCCGATTTTACTGAGTTGAACCCTGGTTGGACTCGGGTTGCTGCGTTTACATTTAAACCAACCCGGGGGTTAAAAGCGACCCGGGTTTTAACCCTGCTACGGATCAGGGTTGAAACCGGGTCCAGGGGCCAACTCGCATTTCAGATCTAAACAAACAGCTGGTGTCATGATGCGGCTTTCGTGAAGGGATGACGGCGGGCATGACGTAAGTTTTCCTACGTCATTGTCAGGGTTAAGCCTGTTCTTAACTGGGCACAGCGCGCGAAACACACATGTGCACATCCCAGTCGTTGCGCTCGGTGTGTCTACTAACTACAAAACTGAACACAGCTGTGTTCGGTGACAAACTGATTGAAGATGCACTGGCCGCCATGTTTGACGTAGTGCAGCCAGTCAGAATCTGTTGCGGAAACCACAGTCACAGTTGTGGCTATTTGAAATCCAGGTTGCTGTGATGACGCCACAGCCGCGGAAACCCCCCCCCCCCCCCAAATCACAACTGTATCACAACTGTGGACAGCACCGTGGCGCTCCGCAGTGCCCAGTTAAGAGCCGGCTTCAGGGTTGCAGAGAATGTAGTGTAGAGGCTATAGACCCGAGTTCTACCCGAGTCGAGGTAAACTCGGGTTGAATCCGGGTTGCAGTTTAAGCAGCCTCTTAGCAGCAGCTAGGTATACAGTGCAAATAGATGTATCGTAATCTTCAACTGTCAAACAGACCGTCATTTGCTTGGCGCTGACTGCAAATGGTTGCATTGCAACTCAGCTGGGTGTATTTTCCCATCAGATTATCCGTTAGACCTTTCTAGAAGCTGTTTTTTTGTGTGTGTGTTTTTTTTAATCATTGACAAAGGCTTTAAGCAGCATGAAGCATAGTCATTTCAGTTGTGGTCATTTCGACTGCGTCTCGTTACTCGCATGTACTGCAAGGTACTGTAATGCAATGTGATGTATTGTAACGTTCTGTAATGTACTGTAGTGCACTGTGATGTACAGTAACGTACTGTAACGTTCTGTAATGTACTGCAATGTGCTGTAACGTTCTATAATTTACCGTAGTGCTCTGTGACGTACTGTAACGTTCTGTAATTTACCGTAGTGCTCTGTGACGTACTGTAACGTACTGTAATTTACCGTAGTGCTCTGTGATGTACTGTAACGTTCTGTAATTTACCGTAGTGCTCTGTGATGTACTGTAACGTTCTGTAATTTACCGTAGTGCTCTGTGACGTACTGTAACGTACTGTAATTTACCGTAGTGCTCTGTGATGTATCAGAACGTTCTGTAATTTACCGTAGTGCTCTGTGATGTAATGTAACGTTCTGTAATTTACCGTAGTGCTCTGTGATGTACTGTAACGTTCTGTAATTTACCGTAGTGCTCTGTGACGTACTGTAACGTTCTGTAATTTACCGTAGTGCTCTGTGACGTACTGTAACGTACTGTAATTTACCGTAGTGCTCTGTGACGTACTGTAACGTTCTATAATTTACCGTAGTGCTCTGTGATGTACTGTAACGTTCTGTAATTTACCGTAGTGCTCTGTGACGTACTGTAACGTTCTGTAATTTACCGTAGTGCTCTGTGACGTACTGTAACGTTCTATAATTTACCGTAGTGCTCTGTGATGTACTGTAACGTTCTGTAATTTACCGTAGTGCTCTGTGACGTACTGTAACGTACTGTAATTTACCGTAGTGCTCTGTGATGTACTGTAACGTTCTGTAATTTACCGTAGTGCTCTGTGACGTACTGTAACGTTCTGTAATTTACCGTAGTGCTCTGTGATGTACTGTAACGTTCTGTAATTTACCGTAGTGCTCTGTGATGTAATGTAACGTTCTGTAATTTACCGTAGTGCTCTGTGATGTACTGTAACGTTCTGTAATTTACCGTAGTGCTCTGTGATGTACTGTAACGTTCTGTAATTTACCGTAGTGCTCTGTGATGTACTATTACGTTCTGTAATTTACCGTAGTGCTCTGTGATGTACTGTAACGTTCTGTAATTTACCGTACTGCTCTGTGATGTACTGTAACGTTCTGTAACGTACTGTAGTGCACTGTGATGTACAGTAATGTACTGTAAAGTGCTGTAATGTACTGTAAAGTTACCTTTGTGTATAAATGTCTCTACAGATCGAGCCAATCTCACACGCATTTGTTGTGTGTAAATAATTATGAAAGTCCGATTGTACAAGTATGTGATGTCTCTTAAAAGCCCATGCCAAAATCGCAATTTTTGCTTGAAATCTTAACATCACGAGGAGCCACTTCAAGCCACTATCCTGCAATCTGCAGCGGTCTCGGGCCTAGCGGGAAAGGCCCACGCCTTGTGTAATAGTGGCTTGAAGTGGCTCCTACTGGTGAGCAGTGGCTTGTCATATAGCGGGCAGGAGTGCTCGGGCTCTTAAGAGTTAATGTTAATGTGTGTGTGTGTGTGTGTGTGTGTGTGTGTGTGTGTGTGTGTGTGTGTGTGTGTGTGTGTGTGTATGTGTGTGTGTGTGTGTGTGTGTGTGTGTGTGTGTGTGTGTGTGTGTGTGCCCCATGTCCCTTCGACTGACTTGACTTGACAGTATTCGCTTTACACTGACGGCATGCAAAGCGTATGGTCGACCGGTGAGATAGCACAGGAGAACATGTCTGGACAACGCGGGTATAATTTATAATTATTGGACACTGCATACATTCTTCGTCAGTGCGCACTCGGTCGTTTTATAGACTCTAAATGTTTGCACTGCAGTAAAAACGGCCAGTTCTTTACACCGCTGCTGTGTTTACTCTTCAGTTACGGGGGGGGGGGGGGGGTTCGGGGGTTTTAACGTCCTTTCCACCACATAGGGTGATATCAAAGACGGGGCAACCCGATGAAAAAGCCAGCACCAAATATTTGGCCCCAGCCGGGATCGAACTCACGATCCGAGCATTAGAAGTCCAACGCTCTACCATTCGACCACCCCGGCTCCCCCTCTTCAGTTACGCAACTGTTTTGTGAACGATAGGGGCGGTCGGTGGTCGAGTGGTTGAGGCTGTCATCAGTGCGAGAGGTGCGGTTCGAGTCCCACTCGGGGCGAAGAATTTTTCTCTCTCGTATGTGGCACCGTTTTGGCCGACCGTCGGGGGGTGGGGGTGGGGGGTGGGGTCTCTCCGGGTACTCCGGCTTTCTCCCCCCTCTGCTTTGGAAATGTTCAGCCCACAAAATTCGAAAATAAATGCAATTGTGAAGTTCCGAAACTTAAATTGCTGAGCTGGCCCTTCGCAACACGTGATTGTTATATGTTCAGTCCAGTTTCTGAAAGAATGCGAGTCGGTGATTCACGTGAGCGTGCTTGTTGGGTTTAACTAGCGGCGCTTTGAGCCAAATATTTGTGATAATGCGAATATTATTATTATTAAACACAAAGACATGGCCTATAATGTTTGTTTGTTTGTTTGTTTGTTTGTTTGTTTGTTTGTTTGTTTGTTTGTTTGTTTGTATTGAAACGTACCTGCGTGGGTTGCAGAGCTTCCAGCTGACTTGAAACTGCGACAGAACCGGTTGCTACACGAATTACAGGCAGACAGTTATCTGAAAGAGACACCGCAATAAATGACGCAGTCTTGATTGTAACGTCATAATTATCAAGCCTAATGTTACGTCATACCAACTGCTGTCGCCATTCAACCAAAGACCTTGGAATCAGAATATGTTTCCAAGATCTTTGATTCAACTTTGCATTTCGCTAACTATTCAGCAACTCAAGGTCGGGAATTTTTCTGATAATGGTGTTTGGTTTTCTTTTCAATGGCAGTACACTCTTGATTAATCAGGAACTACCTCCCTCCCCCCCCCAACACACACACACCCTTCCAACCTCCTCCCCACTACCTCTGAAAACCGCATTATGTGGAAAGGAGGTGAAAAGTGATCACCAGAAGAAAAACAAATGCACAAAACAAAACAAAAATCGGCATATTGACTTTGTAATTCTGTGTGTGGTTCAACAAGCACGTCTTCACTCCAGGTGACAGGGTGTTACGCTTCGGAACATGACTCAAGATTTGACTAAGTATTACCACACTAATCCAGATTCCTCCATCATCATGACGACTTCGAGACAATGAACAACAGCGCGAAATGAGCACTGTATCTTAGAGACATGGGAATGCAGAGTAGTAGTTTTTGCTGCAGTAGGTTGAGGATACCAGGACCTTGGTCGCATTGAATGACAAACTGAAGTGGAGGTTCGAATATCTGTCCTCTTTCCCCTCAAGTTCCCCCCTCCACCCACCCCCACCCCCCGTCCCCTCCCCTGTGTGTGTGTGTGTGTGTGTGTGTGTGTGTGTGTGTGTGTGTGGTGGTGTGTGTGTGTGTGTGTGTGTGTGTCGTGTAGTGTGAGTGTGTGAGACTGACAGACAGACAGACAGGCAGGCAGATAGACAGGAAGAGAGAAATACAATACAGTGTGGTAGCAGGTACAAGGTTCAAGACTGAAGAATGTAGCCTACCTACTTTTTTCACCTTTGGTAACTACTCTCTCTCTCTCTCTCTCTCTCTCTCTCTCTCTCTCTCTCTCTCGCTCAAGTACACCAAGCTAACATTTTCGTTTCAATGTGGCACGAACATTCCTTATCACGAGAAATCCAGGGCATGTGAGCATTAATTACACGGCAAGTGACATGCCGATAGCCGAGGTGCATAACTTGACTTTTTCAAAACAGGCGCATTTGTATAGCGCGTTGTCGGGCAGCGCTTTGATGGATCGAAGAAATGTTGAGGCCAGGTAAGGGTTCCAATCGTATCTTATTTGCTCAGTGACATAGGACCCTCTCTCTCTCTCTCTAGCTGTGTTTCATTTAGATCTGAAATGGGGGTTGTCTCTGTCATGTAGATCTGAAGTGGGGGCCACACGTTTCTGTTTGTTAGCTGGCAAAGACTGTGGAAGGTGCCTGGCAATCTTCCATGAGTGAAAATTAAACGGATAGAAATGCCCCCTACACGTACCCCTCCCCCCCACTCCAACCCCTCCCCCCCCAAAAAAAAAATCCCCCCAAAATGGCACCCCCCCCCCTCCACCCGTATACTTTTATCACACGATAGTGCAAAACCCGAAGGCTTTACCGCATCCAAACCTCCCTCTGTTTACCCGCGGATAAGCCTCCCCCCTAGTTTACCTTACCCATGAGCAAACCTCCCCTAGTTCCACTTTACACGTGGATAAACTTCCGCCTATTAATTTTTACCTTCCCCGTTGTTACCTTATTCCCCTAGAAAACCATCCCTCGTTCTATTCTTACCGCGTGCAAACGTAACTAGTTTTACCTTGCCCGAGAGCATCTACACGGAACAGGTTTACCGTCATATCCAAAAAAGGTCTAACCGCTTATCAAATCCATGGCACTTAGTCAGTGATCGCTCTAGCGGTTTTCGAAACCTGTGCTGCGACGGCACAGGGAGCAAATACACAAAACAAAACCGGTGTGCCGCTCATCGGAACCTGTGTCAACCAAAAGACCAGCGCAGACTATAGTATAGGCTACATCGGCAAACGATTATCCGTACCGTCTCGTCGGTAGAACAATGCCCTCTCCGAACGCACATTGTGACGGTAATCACTACACAACAGACCAGCCGGTCTACACCGATTGCATGAACGGTATAGAGAGATAAAGGAAAGACCCGGTAAAGCTGAGAATCAGCCAGCAGATGGGAACGGTAGCCAATTTCTTAGCCGGTAGGTTTAAATTTCAGCCGGTAAATACCGGTAATTGCCGGTTCACGCGATCTCTGTAAAGGCCCGGTTTCAGTTGACGGGAGCATGGAGGGGTGGGGGTGTGGGGTGTTAAAATCAAAACGGACGTCCTTTTTCCGTTGCTATGCGGCTCCAAATGTTTCGTCGACGCTTGCTCTCATTTAGTTCGTATAATACAAACTCTAATAATAATAAATTGTTCTTATATAGCGCAGAAAATCTGCCCAAGAGAGCACAGTGCGCGCTACACACACACACACACACACACACACACACACACACACACACACACACACTATAGACTAGAGCCCATTCCTGAGTCAGATGAATCGGGCTAGCTATCATATCTAGCCGTTATTTCACGTGATCATATATACATCTATAGAGTGCAGTAACGTATCAGTACAAGTTGGTTTCTGTGTGCTAAACGACACCTTTCAATCGTTCTAACCGACAGCTGAAAATCCAAAGCGTTTTCCAAAGTGTGGCGTTTTGGATTTGGAAAAACGCGGTGCTATGTGAGAACCCGCTAATTGACGATGCAATGATTTGGAACGGCATGGCGCTAGAAAAACGCCCGTCTATTTTGTTTCACCCCCATGCGGATAGGAGAGGAAGAAACCGTTTGAATTTTACAGACAGGACTGTTCGGTAAGTCGGATGACAAAAATCGTATGCCGGTCTCAAAACTTTCTCTCCACGTTCGTAACTTCTCACAAATGTCAAACAGTGTGCATGCAGCAGAAACATGCGAAAGTGAAAAGCACGATTGTCAAAATGTACTCACCTAAAACGACGAAAAACAGACACACAAACACGACACACGAGAGACAGACAACCGACTGAAGCAAGCAACGTTCTGAGGAAGAATTGACGTCAGTCTTTCGTCACTGTTTTCGTTGACGTCACGCTTGCGACAGATCGACTTCATTATCGTCGGTAATACGTCATTTCTAGTTCTTTGTCGCTAGGCGCTGTGTGTGTGTGTGTGTGTGTGTGTGTGTGTGTGTGTGTGTGTGTGTGTGTGTGTGTGTGTGTGTGTGTGTGTGTGTGTGTGTGTGTGTGTGTGTGCGCGCGCGCGCGCGCGATATACACGTATTGAGAGAGAGAGAGCGCGCCTCAAATTGAATGCTTGTATCGATTATCTTATCTCAGACTGTTCCGCAGAAAAGAAATTTCTGTTTTATGTAACATAAAATGGACAGTACAGATATTGTATTGTATTGTATTGTATTGTATTGTATTGTATTGTATTGTATTGTATTGTATCGCATCGTATCGTATCGTATCGTATCGAATCGTATCGCATCGCATCGCATCGCATCGCATCGCATCGTATCGTATCGTATCGTATTGTAACAAATCAACCTGTACATCAGTCGACTAACCCCCCTCCTTCCCCGCCCCATCGCCCCCCCCCCCCCAACCCCACCCCAAATACCCCCAGCAGGACCAGCACTTAAAGGCGGACCAAGACCACCTCCTTGTGGTCATTACGACCTAATGTCTGCCATATAATAATTACGCCTACCGTAAAGGAGACTTGGAGGGACTCTGGGTTTGACATTATGAGCCGTGTTTGAATAGTGCTACGGTGCTCACTGCAAGACACCAACGTAAAGGGTATTTCTCAAGGGACCTCCTGTACTATAAAATGTCGCTTACACGCAACTGGTAAACGTTTGACTAGTGCAATGTAGACTCTGTTTGTCTCTGTGTATATCTGTCTGTCTGTCTGTCGGTCAGTCTGTCTCTGTGTGTCCAAGTATCTGTCCGCCTGTCCGCGTGTGTGTGTGTGTGTGTGTGTGTGTGTGTGTGTGTGTGTGTGTGTGTGTTGTGTGTGCGTGCGTGCGTGCGTGCGTGCGTGCGTGCGTTGTGTGTGTGTGTGTGTGTGTGTGTGTGGTGTGTGTGTGTGTGTGTGTGTGTGTGTGTGTGTGCGTGCGTGCGCGCGCGCGCGTGCGTGTGTGCCTGCTTTGGCCTTACCTACTATCTAATTTTTCTTTTGTTGACAGTAGATTTAGTTCATGTGGTAAAGCAGCGGCAAGTTTTAAGTTTTGGTACGAACTTGCCTGTAGCTTCTACCGGTGTAAACATAATGGTTCCTGTTCTTGTTCTGCGTGCGTGCGTGCGTGCGTGCGTGCGTACGTGGGTTGGGTGTTTGGGAGTTTAACGTCCTTTTGCGCCACATACGGGTGATATCAAAGACGGGGCAACGATGAAAAAGCCAGCACAAATATTTGGCTCCAGCCGGGATACGAACTCACGACCCAAGAATTAGAAGTCCAACTCTCTACCATTCGGCCACCCCGGCTCCCCTGCGTGCGTATGTAGCGCACCGTATCAGCATGAGTTTACAGTCACTCGGAATCCTACTGACATTAATCTGGCACAAACTTTCCCTTATCACAGATTTTCCATGGCCATTATGTTAAGCCACTACCGAGGCCCAACCGCTGAGTAGCGCTCGAAGTTGCCAGTCAGTTTTGGCGGTTCAACTTGTCCAGTCTCGCCTAGTACAAAGAGCTGGTCGGGTAAACGCTCTTGCTTTGTGATACGCTGAGCGGCTGGTGATACGTAGGTAAAAACACACGAGATGTCTTGACCTCTTTAAGTTTGGATCTGACATGAAAAAATGGATCAAAACTTGTTATACCAATATTACTGCATGTGTGTCTGTGAATGGGATGTATTCTGAATGGTTCGAGATAGAGAGGGGCTGTAGACAGGGCGATCCCTGCTCGGCCTACATATACCTCATATGCGCAGAGATCTTGTCGTCGATTATTCGTCAAAATAAAAATATTAAAGGTTTAAAAATTAACAATTTGAATGTTCTTCTATCTCAGTTTGCTGATGATACGTCCCTATTCCTTGACGGCAGCGAGAAATCGTTTGTAGAGAGTATAAACAGTCTTCAATATTTTGCGTCTATTTCTGGTCTAAAAATTAATCTTGAAAAAACACAAGTAGTATGGATTGGTTCAAAGAAAAATTGTCAAACAAGATATATGCGGGATTCAAACTTTGTCTGGAATCCTGGCATTTTTAAAGTTCTAGGTATAAAGTTCACCACTGATGTCGATCAGATAGGACCGATTAATTACGAAAATAAACTAGGTGAAATTAGTTGTATCCTCTCAACATGGTCTAAGAGGCAGCTCACTCCACTTGGAAAGATAACTGTTATAAAAACTTTGGCACTTTCCACAATTGTACATCTATTTAGTAACCTTCCCGATCCATCCCCACAGTTTATGTCAGACCTCAATAGAATGTTTTTCAACTTTTTATGGGATGGAAAGAAGGGTAAGGTTAGTAAGCGTGTTGCATGCTGTATGTATGAAGACGGTGGTATACGAATGGTTGATGTGAACAGTTTTCTTGCTTCTTTGAAGCTTACTTGGTTGCGGCGTGTTTTTGGATGTGATTCTTCTACGACCAAGAGTATATTTACTATCTCAGTGTCCAGAATTTGCTAATATTGCTTTGTACGGAGGTGAATATGCAAAATTCCTTATGCAACATTGTAAAAACAGGTTTTGGGCTGATGTAGCTAAACATTTTAAAAAACATTCATTATAAATGTCTGCCGAAGAACTATAGTGAATTTGCCTCAGAGAAATTGTTTTATAATATCAATATTATAAGAGAGCGAAGAACTGTACATATACAAGAGTGGATAGATAATGGAATACTGACTGTTGGAGATCTGTTAGATCACACAGGAAGGTTCTTAACAATTGAAGATTTTTGTGTACGGTATCCAAATGTAGTAACAAATTTTCTTTTACACAGTGGAATTGTTAATGCTGTGAAAGCCTATAGAAAACGTATTGGTGCCGATTTAGTTCAAGACTCTTCCTGTGCTATGTCACAGTGTAAAGTGTGGAAGCTCATTCACAGTGGTTCGAAAGCTATTTATTCAGCTCTAGTCAAGACTAAATGTAACCCACCATGTGTACATAAGTGGGAATTACAGTATTCTGATCTGCCTCAGTGGAAGCTCATCTTTAGAAAACCATATAAAACTACAGTTGATTGTCAGCTTAGATTGTTTCAATTCAGATTACTGCATCGTGTTTTACCAACAAAAAGATTTTTATTTCTTAGGAAAATTGTTGATTCTGCTCTATGTACATTTTGTCAACAAGAGGAAGAAACGTTAAGCCATTTATTCTGGAACTGTTCTCATGTACATTTATTTTGGACCACAGTTCAGACTTGGCTGCGTGACAACTGTAGTCACTGTGAATCTTTTGTACACACTGAGTCTTTGGTGATATTTGGAATGAAGCAAAATTAATGTGAAAACAGACATAGTAATAGACCTTATTCTACTGTTAGCTAAGTTTCACATTTATAAATGTAGACTAGAAGAAAAACTGCCACAAATGAACACCTTTATTGCATCTGTCAGACAAAGATATGAAATTGAAAGATAAAAGCACATACTTTCTGGACAGCTTGCTAAATTCAGAATCGACTGGTTCCCATACAAAAGATGCTAAATGTACTATAAAACTCATATCCCTGTTCAGTTACAAAATCATATCCAGCTAATGTACCAGGGCAGTAGTCTTTTGACTCAGGTTCATGTATGCACCAGATACTTGGTTGTACATGTACTGTTTTGTTGGAGGGTGTGTGTGTGGGGGGGGGGGGGGGCGAAGATGTCTGTTACCTTTGTGTGTGAATGGGGTGGGGGGGGGGAGGCGAAGATGTCTGTTACCTTTGTGTGTGACATGGGGGGGGGGGGGGGGGCAAGATGTCTGTTACCTTTGGGTGTGATTGGGGGTGGGATGGTGGGTGGTGGGCTGTGCTGTGTATGTTTATGTACACGTGTATAAATGTACTATTTGGGTTAGGGCTACTTGTACTGTCAGTATGTAACTGTTCCTGTTATGTATGTTATATCCATTCTTTGTCTATGTGTCCACGTATAGTATGAAAAAAAAGAAAAACAGAATAAAAAAAAATAAAATAAAAACAACACACACTAGATTGCTATTTACAAAGTATAACTTTGTGCGGCATATTTTATGTATCTACACTCGGACTGGCGCACCGACATGTAGGAGGTGAAGCTCGAAAAGTGGCGGTAAGTGAGCATAATTTGACGAAATCGGCGAGATTTTAGTGTCAGTGCAAACTTCGATCGATCGCGAGGCCGATTCGTCGCGGCCGAATCTGGTGCTCGGGCGCATCCACACCGCACCAGATACGCTTCTCCAGATGTCTAATGGTCACACGATTGGCAGTCAGCAGTTAACTTACGGTATTTTAGTCTCTTTTCTGCAAAAACGTGCGTTTCAGTGTAGGAGATGCATAAAATATGCCGCACAAACTTATACTTTGTCAGATACAAACCTTAATGGCAGGCTAGTGGTTTTGTTGTTGTTGTTGTTTGTTTTTTACCTACGTATCACAGGGGAGCCGGGGTGGCCGAATGGTAGTACGTTGGACTTCTAATGCTCGGGTCGTGAGTTCGTAACCCGGCTGGGGCCAAATATTTGTGCTGGCTTTTTCATCGCTGCCCCGTCTTTGATATCACCCGTATGTGGTGGAAAAGGACGTTAAACCCCCAAACACCCACCCACCCATCCACCCACCTTCCGTATCACAACCCGCGAAGCGTATCACACAGCAAGGGTGTGTTTACCCACCCTGAAAGAGGATTAATTCCACGTTGGCCGGGGGAAAACAAAGCAGGATCATATCAAGGCGAGAAAGAAGTGGATTAATGGTGCAAATAACCGGCTCAAACACTGCTGTTGGAACGGGGTACGTGCGGTGCACACACACACACACACACCAAAACACACACACACACACACACACACACACACACACACACACACACACACACACACACACACACACACACACACGCACACACACAAAAACACAAGCTATCAAAATTAATACGCGGTGCACGATGCTTGACTGATTCAAATGTGCAGCACATAAATTCAGTAACGACAACTTCTGCAGCTTTGGCTAAAGCAGTTGTTTGCTCATTAACTGACTAAATGGAAGTGTGATTATGATTGTAGTTTTGGGTTTGGGGATGTAGTTGAGAGTTAGGCTGCTGGCAAGGCAATGCATTACTCGAAAAGTGTGTGTGTGTGTGTGTGTGTGTGTGTGTGTGTGTGTGTGTGTGTGTGTGTGTGTGTGCGTGCGTGCGTGCGTGCGTGCGTGCGTGCGTGCGTGCGTGTGTGTGTGTGTGTGTGTGTGTGAGAGAGAGAGAGAGAGAGAGAGAGACCAACGGACAGACAAACAGAGACTGTCAGTTCTGCTTGTTTGTTGTTTGTTTGTTTGCGGATCTGTTTCTTTGCTTGTTTTTGTTTTGGGGGGTTGTGGTTGTTTTAAGGGGGAGGGAGGGTACGGAGGGGTGGTTGTTCTGTTGTTGTTGTTTAAAGGGTTACTTTTTGACTTTCGAAGGGAGAGACAGAGACAGAGACACAAACAGACAGACAGGCACAGATAGACAGACAGACAGACACAGAGAGAGCCCTGACGACTGCAACAAAGGAAGTTGTTGTCGGTGTATCCAAGGCGTATTATTAAGATGCATGTACGTGACGTACACACCCTACCACTCCAAGGATATTGAAGTACTCAATAACACTCGATACATGTTTGCTTTCCTCCTTCATGCACACATCTAAGCTCACAAGGGGGGTGCATGGGTACACTGTTCGATCATGTCACCTCTTCACAGCGCCCCCCCTCCCCCCCCCCCCCCAATCACCACGGCCAGACCTGAAGGAGAGAGAGGAGCAGACAGACAAACAATATAATACCTCAGCTGTTAAAAAGGACTTACATTGATGTATTATCCAATCGTGTCACCTCTTTACCCCCCTTCACACACACACACACACACACACACACACACACACATACCTACGACCAAACTTAAAGAAAGAAGAAGGGGTTGGGGTGGGTGAAGAGACAGACTGAGACTTTATTTTCCATGCATGAGATAATAGACGCACAGGTCTCCCTTACTGTCTGACCACATAAAATACGTGTACAGCACACGCACACACCCACGCACGCACACGCACAGAGAGAGAGAGAGAGAGAGAGAGAGAGTTCCTGCGCTGGCTTGGGGTTTCTCGTCCTATTCCACCATGACTCTTATCATTAGGTTACCAAAACTAAAAAGTCAGTTGGAAATCGAACACACAACCCAGCGCTGGCAGTCCACACAGACATCACACACACACACACACACACACACACACACACACACACACACACACACACACACACACATCAACACTTATAAAAAAAAATTTCAGATATTTTAATAATCACTCAAATGTAAAATACACGTTCGCACAAAAACACCAGCTGTGAAATGAACCGTACCCCTATTACAACGCATTCGTGTACAGTGGAAAATATTCTTCAGTACTGGACACGTCTGTTGTAACAAGCTAGAGATCATTTACACCCCCTGTGGTGGAAGAAACAACTAGATGGCACTTTACAATACGGAATAAATACGAATCTAACAGTACGACCAATCAATATCAACGTTTCCATTTTGTTCAGTGCCGCAGACTCTGATGGCACACTGACGGTATTACATGTACAGCATCGTATTCGCACAGAGAGCGGGTGGGTGGGTTGGGTGTTGGGCGTTTAACGTCCTTTCTCACCACGTCAGGTGCCTGAGCCGTGTGATAGGCTAGACACCACGAAAACACTGTCGGACGATCTGTGAGCATAAAAATGGTATTTAGCCCCTTTAACACACAGGCTTGAGAACCATGCTTGATTCTTAGAAAATGAAAACAGGTCAATGGTATAATATCGCGCTAATTATCTATAAAACATAAACTAAACTTTTATCAGTGGAGTGTCTAGTTAAGTATACATACGAGACAGATCTGACGTTTGTTCTCATGCAACGAGATGCAAGCAGGTTATTTTCAGAGGGTGGTGGCTGGGGGTTTAATGTCCTCAACCACCACATAGGGGTGATATCAAAGACGGGGGCAACGCGAAAAGGCCGGAACAACTACTTGGCCCCAGCCGGGAGATATTTTGCTGAAGCTGATATGATGTGTTTAACGCCCTCCTCCAAAAGACAGGAAAGGAGAAAACGATTGAGAATTCACTTCGCAAAGTCTGCAAAAAAAAACCCCAAAAAACAACGGGAATGTATACAACCATTAACCAGTGCCGATGAGAAACAGACGACTCCACTCATGTCAAACAAAAGGGGCCAGCCCCCAGAATTCAACCAATCGCATGCCGTGGCATGATGAGCACAACACATGGCATGGTCTGGCAAACTTTCTTCCCAGACACTACGCAAAGTGAAGCACGTGTGGTCTGGTATCACTGAAACGTGGGAAAGAGGAAGTCCATTCACGTCGTTTGAGGAAAAAGATCATTACGTCCATCTCTTTCATCTTGAAATCACCTTTTCCATAAAAAAGGGTTTTGCCAGTACACGGCAGAGTAAAGTAGCTGGGCTTTGGCCTAGCTCGGGGCTTGCCGAGTGGAGTCGTCTATTCCGAACCTACTTTATATGTATATATCATGATGTGACAGGCACGCATCTATAACAACCTCGACCGATGGAATAAAGTCATCATGATAGCGGGTTTAGTGGATGGTGCTATTTGCCAATTAAGACAATAAAATAATTTAAAACAAGTCATTTGTATTTCCATCACCCGGTGCGAGCTTAGGAAAAAAGAAAAAGAAAGGAAGAAAAAAAGGGGGATAAAAGGACAAAAAGGAAAACAGAAGAGAAAAACTAATTACGTTGCAATAACAACAAAATCGCTTCAGGTTAACAGTAATAGAATGTATGCGTTCCGCTTACATGGAAATATCGAAACCGACTTCTTCTTTTTTTTTTCTTTCTTTTTTCTCTCTTTTCTTCTGGAGTGTGTGTAAGAGAAAGGGGGGGGGGGGAGAGTGAGAGAGGGGACGATGGTTCGAGCTCATAAAATCTCTGCTCTAACAAACAAAACCAACAACAAAAATGGGAGGGGGAGGGGGTGGACAAGTAGAATTTTCAAAACTTTGAGTCGCTACCACAAAAACCTGCTATACAGCTACACGTCCAGACAAAAACAACAAAAACTTTCTAGGCCCAGCAAAGTTATTGTAAAGAGGAATAGATAATGATAACTGAACACAATGTGATTTTATATATAATCAGATTATGTATTCTGCTAACAACAACAACAAAAAAGCCGTCAACATTTTGACAGGATAAAAGAGTATAAGTAACTCGTTAACCTGTCCCCAAAAGAACAGTGACTACAAAACACAGGCAGTTTCTCTTATACAACTGGAGGGAACCAAACACAGTTGTAAAACCTGTCATCATCATCATCATCATCATCATACTGTCAGTCATACGCATGACGCATGCGTGCGGCAGTTTGACATCTCATACAACGTTTTCACACCAAACTTCTTTATCTCTCTTACTGAATCTCTGGTTCCAAAAGTTCACAGCACCTACTACCTTAGTGGCATTTCCGCCAGATAATTATATCATACAATCTGTCCATGACGCGACAAATATAAAGGGAAAAATAACTCAACTTTCGGCATGCGCACGCTAACGCACGAGTTTTGTCCCCCTAACATCCAGACGACATCAGTTGCAATTCTGCAAAGCATGAACGCGATTGAACAAACGTATCCTTGAGACTGACTTCACTTACTGGTTTTTGTGCAGTTGTGCAGGTTTGAATAATGCGCTGACATGCACGAGTGTACAAGATTTCGAAACAATGCAACAGACAAGAAGCATTTGACTCAACTTATGATGACCTTCAAGAGAAACAAAAATCATTGAGATCTTTTCCTTCCTGGCTGACTTGGTGAAGATTAATACAAACAATCATGAATAAAAACCGAAACAGGCATATAGACTAAAACAACAACAACAAAAAGCATCAGCTGCATCACTTACAATGTTTAAAAGCAAACACAAAACACTTCAAAAATTGCCAAAAGAGTAAATGGAAGTATAAACTAGGTATGAGTTTTGGAGACTGCAAAACTGGGTAGGTATTGGGGATGGGAGGGGGGGGGGGTCGGGAGGAGGGGTGTGAAAGCAAACTTGATTCTGCATGGCTAAAATTCAGATCGTAAGAGATATACTGCACAGACATGCTGCAGAAACCCAAATCCTGAGTTCTTGTGAAGAGTTGGTCCCCAGTTCTAACCCATGGTACATAAATATTTCCTCAAACCAACAAAACATTTAGAAATTGTCCACACACAGTAAAGTACACCTGCATCTTTTGTAAGATCTATACACTGTACGTAAAACTGCAAATATATGGAAAAAATCAAATTGCAACAAAAGTTTTAACACGTCTTAGGTGTAGAACCTAGGTGCTAAAGACAGTTGTTGGAGTCTGTCCATAGTGTTTTAAAAACACACTCTCATATCAAAATGGTTAGTAATTAACCTGAAGCAGAAAAGTTTACAACAAAAAACGGCAGCTTAAGACACTGTCACAATAATAATACTATATCATCTATATATATATACAGACCTGCCTACACTACGCATTGACCATAGAAAACTAAGTAATTTTGGGCTTACTATGCAACTATGCATTTAATTGCCCCACTACACAATTTTTTTCCTAAATCTACGTAGTTTAGGGGTTAGCGTTTCGTCAAATCCGAGCTGAACTTTTGCTCGCGCCAATCCAGCTTTTCGAAGGAGCCTCATTCAAAGTTTAACGATGTATAAATACCTGGTAGAAAGAAATTTGGCTTAAAAAAAACAAAAACAAAAAAAAACCCATACTGAGATACTGTGATAGTACACCGTAACCAGTCGAATCAAACAAGCCAAAGAATAGAATAGTTAATTTGTAGCTTAAGCAACAAGCTGGCACATTTCGGTTGGGATACGTTAGGACTACTCATTTGGCCAGGAAACTACTTGTTTGGTTTTTGGCACTACTCATGTCATATTTTGTGGGTAGGCAGGTCTGTATATATAGCGCGCGAGTGTGACGGCATTATTTTTTTTCCAGTGTGGCTGGTGAGCCACTGGCGCAGTCGGTAACAGTAACAGGTGTTCATGAAACAATTAAATTTCATTATTTACACGATTAACCAACACCAACAGACATACCGTTGAACGAAATCTCTCAGAGCATCTAGATAGTAGTCATTCTAATTTACAAGACAATCTCTCAGATAGTCTATAATTACTCAGAAGAAAAAAAGTGACTGAATGCCTGCTGGAGGCAAAAATGGTTACAGATTCATAGTAGTCATTCTAATTTACAAAACAATCTCTTAGATAGTCTATAATTATTCAAAAGGAGTAAAAAGGTGACTGAAAGCCTCCTGGAGGCAAAAATGGTTACAGATTCATAGTAGTCATTCTAATTTACAAAACAATCTCTTAGATAGTCTATAATTATTCAAAAGGAGCAAAAAAAAGTGACTGAAAGCCTCCTGGAGGCAAACATAGTTACAGATTCATAGTAGTCATTCTAATTTACAAAACAACCTCTTAGTCTATAATTACTCAAAAGGAAGAAAAAAGTGACTGAACGCCTGCTGGAGGCAAAAATGGTTACAGATTTCGATTCCTTGTTCTCTAAAAAGTATCAACGAATCTACAGTAAAGCAAAAGATTGCACTGGGGCTGCTCCAAGGCTACACCTCGTAGAAATCACATAAAAAAGAACAACTGACTTACTGCTAAGCTGCAGTCTCTACAGCATGAACAACGAACATAGCCTCATATATTATATAATCTGAAAAGAAACAAATCTCAACGCACTTCTCGCATGCCGGGTGGTCCTGTACAAATCATCACTAGTCATCACAGTTTTAATCTGAACTCATGAAATGCTGCAATATCGATCACGATACACATCTGTGCCCTTCAAAATCATATCTCCACAACGGGTAAGACAAAAAGAGCCCATAACTTGTGTCCCATTGAAATAGGTCCCGACTTGCCACGTCCGTGGGGGGTGAAAACAAGACGGCTGCAGGAAAGGACAAGGGTGAATGGAATAAACACAAGTATCTTCACATTGCTTTGTTGGTACGGAAGGAAGTCATCCGGAAAAAAACGCCTGCTCGCGATGGCTTAGCTAAGCGCTTAAAGCCTTTTTTTTTTTTTTTAATTTCAGATGACGGTGGAAATAAAGAGTGATGACATTCGCAGCCATCTTGATTGATCAACAATTGAAAAACAATACCTGTACCGTTTATCGTAACCTTTGTGTGATACCTTGCCCATGCACAAAATAGAAGCAGAACTGAACTAGGCTACATTTCCGGCGGCCATCTTGTTTAGCCTAAGTGAAGTCGGCCGGCCCGTAGTTTCGTATGCGAGTCAACCGTAAAATGATTATATTATATACGGCAGACTGAAAGTGACAAATCAGTCTCATGCCAAGTCCAGTTTCTCCACCATGGCGGCCACTAGATTCTGCAGATCTTTGCTGCGCTTTTGGCCCGTCTCCAGAACCTCCTCGTGGTTGGCTTTTTCGTCTACGTCATACTCGGAGATGACAAGGTTGCTGATGAGACCCATGGCAAACACGCGCATCCCGCAGTGACGGGCCACCAGCACTTCAGGAACGGTGCTCATGCCTGAAGGACGAATAACACACTTATATTTTATCGTGTGACATGGTTTGTTTTATTTTGATTTAAACTGTTTTGTTTCGTTGCGTGTCAGTCACAGTGGAGATACAAATAAGCACTGATTTTGAGCATTGACACTGAAGATACACTTATAATATGCTTAGTAAACATTCATTTGTAATGCAATGGCAGGCCACAAAATAAATACGAGAGAGAGAGGTCTTAGTTGGTGAGCATTCTCTGTATTATCAATGCCGGATTATTTGTAATAATCTGTCTGTGAGGTGAACCGGCTGACATGCTGATGTTGAAGTTGTAAGTAACACACGCAAGATCGTTAACAAGCTTCTGAAGGCTTGAATAGCATTCATAAATAATAATAATCATCATCATTATCATCATCGACGGTCAAGGTTCGGTCTCAATGTCCTAACCAAACCAGAGAATTCAGCAACAAAGCTCAAGTAAGCAAACAGTTTTTACATCGCTTACAAGCAGTTTAGGACAAACGCTAAATGTAAACTCCTTTGACAAATAAAGTTACCTGTAGCATCAGCTCCCACTAAGCGAAGTAACCTGCACTCCGTGACTGTCTCAAAGTTTGGTCCCACCATCATGCTGTACACGCCCTCCCTGACGAAGGGGTCCAAGCCCATCCGTTTGGCTTCTGCCTTGGCCAGAGCGCGTATCTGTCTGTCGTAGGCATCGGACATGGGCGGGAACCGTTCTCCAAACCTAGCCGCAACAACCAGCAAAAGGTTTACTATTTATCAAGTCACACAGTCATGCAAGTGCGTGCATGCGGTGATGTGAGGGACAGAGAGACAGACACTGAGATACATGGCTGAAGAAACTCTCTCCTCTCTCTCTCTCTTGTACCTGTATCGGGGGGGGGGGGGGGGGCGGTTGGGTGGAGGGGGGGGGGAGAAAGGGGAAATTGCAACCGGGCAGGCCTTTGGGGGGGGGGGGGGTTGTTGATGTTCTGTTGTTGTTTGATTGGTCAGTTGTGTTTTGCTGCATTTTTTTCTTCTTGTTTCTTTTTTACGAATCCCAGCTAAAGCCAAATATTTGTGCTGGCCTCTTTCTCGTTGCCCCTTCTTTGATGTCACCCTTGCGTGGTGGAAAAGGACGTTAAACTCCCAAACACCCACCTACCCCACCACCCCTCCTTTTTGTGGTTTCCCATTACATGGATTCGGGTTTTCCGTCCGGGGGTCTCCCAGAACAAGGGAGCTAAAAACCTATGGCTCCGGAAGCACAAGGTGATCAGTTACACGCTTGTTCTCTCCCCTGCCCATTGCCCGGTGTGTGTCCGCGTGTAATGCTACAGAATGTCAACGACCGAAGGGTCGTGGCAAGGGCAGTACAAGCCAGCCAATCAAGGGTAACGCAAAACTATTAATAACCCATACACACAAGGGCCAGAAAGAGCTTGGGCAGGACACCCGGGTACACGGGGTGTTGTCAGTTAGTAGCTGGTCAGGTCACAGCCCCGACCGAGTGTTTCCGGTGCAACGACTGCGTACACCGCTTCAAAAGTTTCGACCATGAGACTTTTGTAACCTCTTATATGAAGCCGTGTGTTTGAAATGTGAGCTTGAACGCGTCCTTCGCGTAGTAGTAACGCGATCAGTTAGGTAATGTCGTTGTCTGTGGTCCGGCGATGACGGCCCATTTCAGTCTCACTTTCATGCCGACAAACTGAATTCCGACTTGTCACCAATGCGAGAGGTCAGGGGTTCGAGTCCCACTCGGGGAAAAGAATTTTTCGTACGTGGCACCGTTCATTCGGGTCGATCGTCGGGGGTTCTCTCCGGGTACTCCGGCTTCCTCCCCCTCTGCTCTGGAAATGTTCAGCCCACCAACTTTGAAACATAAATGCAATTCTAAATTCCGAAATTTAAAGCTGACCCTTCGCACCACGTGATTGTAATGTGTTTATGTCCTGTGTGTGGAAGAATGCGTGTGGATGCACGTGAGCGTGCGTGTTGGGTTCAATTCGCGGCGCTTTGAGCCGATTCATGAAACAGGGTAAAGCGCCCATACGATACTCATTATTATTATTATTATTATCTACTGACACACACACGAAGCGGCTGACCGCGAAAAGGCCCAAAGGTGAGTTCCGCCTGAGAGGTCTTTTTCAAATCATAGTCCAAGTCACCTGTTGTCGTTCATGCCCACGAGGGGGTTAATGCCGGCGAATCCCGCCAGGTTGATGTGGTCCCTGATGATCATGATGTCACCCACTTGGTAGGAATCGTTGATGCCGCCGGCGGCACACGTGACAAACAGAATCTGGACCCCCATCATCTTCATGGTTCGTACTGGTACTGCGATCTGATGACAGATACAGAAATTGTCATTTAATTTATTGATAATTGTAATATATATACATAAAAATTATAAAACATACAGCCTGTATTAAAGGTAAAACGTGTACAAAATGTAAATACATACGTATAAAATTACCTTTATTATACATAAAACTAGTATAAAATATAACATATAATTACCTGTCAACAATTACCCACCACACTCGTTGCCCCTTCTGCACCCCCCCCCCTCCTCCGCAGTTTCCCCCAACACACGCACGCGCGCACGTACACACACATCTACACACACACACACACACACACACACACACACACACACACACACACACACACACAGGGCGCTTGTTGCTGTTTTGTTGTTGCTGTTTTGTTGTTGTTGTTGTTCTGATTTGTTCTTTTAAAGGTTACTTTTTTAATTTCGAAGAGCCTCACAGAGAGAGAGAGAGAGAGCAGAATTCATCCTTGAAATCCTTTCCCCTATTCATGAGATTTAGTCGAAATTCGTGCTACATAAATTGAGAACGTACGGTACGAGTTTGGACTGCTAAGCCGCGACCGGCCGTAAAAGTCTTTTTCGGGAAAGATAACACTTGTGATTCCTTGAACTGTCCTCGGGCCTACATTGGAGTGAAGTAACGTACCGCATTCCACCGCAAACACTAATCTCGAGACTATTCTCGTAAATTTCGTATGAGACACACTTTACGTCACTGTGGCATTTTTTCTGGTCTAAGGACGGACGGTGTGGGTGTCCTTGTGTGCCACGGTGTGTGTGTGTGTGTGTGTGTGTGTGTGTGTGTGTGTGAGAGAGAGAGAGAGAGAGAGAGAGAGATTTTGCCCGCGCGCACATATGCACACAGACTGACAAGCGCGCGTCTATGAGAGACAGAGAGAGAGGGGGGGGGGGGGGGAGAGACAGTGTCGTGTTTCTCTTCTCCGATACCAGTAAGCAATCGTCTGTCACCTGTCAATCGGGCCTGCGGGAAGTAACTCTGTCAAAGGGTAACGACTTTGTTACAAAAATTCATTCACCCACGTAGAACCTCGCATACGTCAAAAATTGGTGACGTTAACAAGCTAGGCGAGCTAATACGACCTCATGTGTTTGGGGTTTTGCGAGCGCAAAGAGGCTCGGAAAGGGTTTCCAGTACTTTCTTTATGTCAGAATGCTTGATGTCAGAGAGCTTGCGTACGTGTGCGCGCGGGCAGCATACATGATACTTCCACCACGACGACAGCAGGTCAGTCACTGAATGGAAACAACATATTGGGCTGGTGGCCATCTTGGTATAGTAAACCTCAGCGCATAGGCGACAGATGGCGGTCAACAGAGACAAATATCCCTGACGTTAGAGCCAAACCTGACGATAACTTCAGCGGTATTTTGACAATGGTATGCTAATGATAACAATAATGCTAATGATAACTGTATTAATAATTAATTATGTGTATATCCCTGCACCGAGCAAGCTTGTTTAATATATAATAATTGAGTATGCACTGTTGTGCGTAGGCGCTTCACCCAGTTTCCTGAATTGGCTAAATGCGCCGAACTGAACCCAACACGCACGCTCACGGAAATCACACGCATTCTCTCATACACTAGACATGTAGTGTGTGTGAATAAACTCTGTGGGTAGGCCTACATCGTTTACTGTGTTCACAAGACCGAAAAGTTCATAACCCTGTGTGCACAACATGCTCAGCAGACACACTTCGTTATTCACACACACACACACACACACACACACACACACACACACACACACACACACACACACACACACACACACGCATGCCGGCACTGCAAGCACGCACCTACACACACATAACTTGTTTTACTGGTCCCGCCCCCAGACTGCCGCTGCCTACAGAGAACAGTATGCATCATCAAAGGCAGCGCTACCATGTCACAGGGTACAGACAAAAATAATAATCATAAAACTGCCGTGAATACTACTAGCTGCCGTGCAGTGGCTTGCATGGCTGCATTTTGAATATGTGCCGTCTGCCGGCCTAGCTGCTGCGGGAAGAGGGGAGAGAGAGAGAGAGAGAGTCGAGACGGTGACAGAAAGGGTGTCAGCCATTTCACCAGTCAGCTACATCTATTGTATAAGCCACACACACACACACACACACACACACACACACACACACACACACACACACACACACACACGGACGGCCTCTCTCTCTCTCTCTCTCTCTCTCTCATTCGTCGGTCTTCAGTCAATGCTGTGTCCATGAACCATAACCAGCACACCTTGTGTTTTATTGCCGTATTACCACAATCGCCTGCAGTTTAGTCCTTTGGTCCGTTTCATAACTACTTGACATTTACCCAGTTCCACTTCCGGTTCTGTACTGCTACTTCTGGCCAGATTTTTTTTCCCCCCGAGAACGGTGAGAGGAAAATGAAGTGACACAATCAATTACGACTAGCCTAGCCCGATAATTTGCAACTCAAAGAATAAAATGCAAAAAACCTGCGTTTACGACCCCCCTCACCCCCCCCCCTCCGGCTCTCTCTCTCTAACACACACACACACACGCATAGATATCACACACACATGCAGGCACGAGCACACACACACACACACACACACACACACACACACACACACACACACACACACACACACACACACACACACACACACACATAGCCTGAAGAGTACAAGTGCTCGTGAGATGTGCGCAGCTGTTCATCTCTATGCACCACCATCAGTGTCATGAGCACCCAGTCGGCAGATTGCGAAATCATGACCAACCCAACGCTCTGACATTATCATCATTTCCAACAGGAGGTCCACCGTCACCATGGGAACGCGTCGACACGACCGCGCACGTCGATTATTTCAATGCACGTGCGCCGCGCCGGCTCCTCAGTGACAGCACTGGGTAACACTTGGTGTGTTGTCTACAGCCGCCGTCGAAGGGCTGGGCTTTGTATTTTGCATTTATTTTCTGCACCTTATACAGTCCCATTATATTATATTAAGTTGGGGGGGGGGGGTCGGGAGGAATAATACTTAATAATTATATTAAGTTGGGGGGGGGGGGGAATCGGGAGGAAAAGTTTCAGGCAAAGGTAGAAATCCGACAAAAGGTGGAAGATTTTAAGCCCTGTTATTCGCATTGAATGGAGGGGGAGAAATGACACGAACTTCTACGGTTGTTTACCGAAAGAGGTGATATTTCATTTGGGTATTGAGGCTGTTTTCTTATCATAACTTTGCCGCATCTAGTAATTGATAATTACGGCTTTCTCTGAACGCGTGACACTATTCTTATGCGATGTGTGGTTACAAATTTCTGTAAAAAGACAAGCCCAGTCAGCCGCTTCGCTTGTACTAGCATTGGCTTGACGCGAGGCTTCACGCCGGTCTGTGTAGTATCTTGATATACATGTATATGCTACTGTTTTGAAGCATGGAGATAAGCGCATTCGTTCGATGAAAAGGTTTCCAGTCGTTGTTCAGTGTAAGCACGACTGACAAGTTCAAAGAGGCTTTAAGTAACCACTAGGCCAAATGCCCTCTCTCTATATGTCACTAGGCCGGCCGTGTCGAAGAAAGCGTGTAATTATTGCGAGCTGAGTATGTGCTGTCGACACCGATTAGGAAATCTGAATTATGTCTTTGAATACGGACGGTAAATTTCGAGACTGACAGGTCAAAAGGGCAGAGACAGTCAGTTCCACCAAACATCTCCAAAGACTCGCATAACCCCTGTCGAATAGTTACATTTAACGGTGATGTGAGTTTGAATAGTGCTACGATGGTAGCTGCACTGAAGACCCCAACGTGTAGGTTATTTCCGGAGGGGCCTTCAGTAGTTAATGTCGCTTATACGCAGTTGGCGAACGTCTGACTTGCGAAATGTAGACTGTTTGTGTCTCTGGCTGTCTGTCTGTCTGTCTGTAAGTCCAACTATATGTCCGCGCCTGTATGTTACCTCAAGATCAACAGACATTACTATGATAATAAGACATGACCGACAAAACACACTGAAGGATTTTTTTTTTTTAATTTTCAATTTACATATTAGCGTTGCTCAGTTCCCGGGCTAATAAGTCTGTCACCACGAGCAGGCGGAAAACCGCGCTATTACGTATTACTGACGCCGTATGATTTACTGATAGACACGTGTGGATTTGACTTGATTTGACTTGATTTGATGTGTGTGTGTGTGTGTGTGTGTGTGTGTGTGTGTGTGTGTGTGTGTGTGTGTGTGTGTGTGTGTGTGTGTGTGTGTGTGTGCACGCCTGTTTTGATTCGACCAGCCAGCCTTTGAAAAATGCTGTATTAAAAAAAAAAAACTACCTAAACTGTATCTACATGTACTTAGGTAATATTGGGTGACCTACACTTGCTGCAAACAGATAGTTCTTGTGCTAAGTGAAATAAAAATGTCCGTACGTGCACCTCCTAGTCAGTCCTAGCCAGAATAAGAAATCTGCTATCTTGGTGTTTCAACTACTGACCACTACACTATTCAAACAATAGCAGCAGAACAGCTGATCCAAGCAAGTCTACATTGTATGTACATGTACAAAGTGAATGCTATGGCAGTCAGTGTGGCGCGCGCTAGCCACCTGCTGCATTGTTTTGTCCTCGGGAATGCAAAACACTCCTAACTGACTTCCCTACCAACCAGCCGGCTGCACAAGATCGCATTAGTACTTCTACGTATATACAGTCTGTCAAAACAATCCCGATAAACGCCCCCCCCCCCCCCACACACACACACACTCCCCACCCCACCCCACCCCGGTAGCCTTCCATGTCCAACAATCCGTCCCCCCCCCCCCCCCATCAAACCTCACCACACCCTACCGCCTCCCCCTCCCTTCCTCATTGTGTGAATGTAACCTACCATACCAACCAAGGAAACACATGGTGAGACTAACCAGCAGATGTCTGTATATTTGAACTGATGACGTATGCACTTTCATGAAATGCCGTTTCACTACTGTACCTCTAAAAACAGTTGTTCTGCTTAAAAGTCGTGAGTCATTCTGTTTAGCAGCTGGTGTTTTCTTTGTGACTTTTTTTTTTTTTTTTGGAGGGGGGGGGGACTCCTTTTCTTCTGGTTTGTTTGTTTTTGTATCTGTTTAATTTAGTCAGGGCTAAACACAAGCGATTCTATTATAATTTTTAGGCGATTTTTTTTTTTTTAAAGAGCTGAGCTTACCATTGTAATCACAATCACGTTGCATAGTGTACGTTTGTGTTTCAGAATGATTTGTTTTATAGGTGCATTTGTCTCTGGTTTCTCTGTTTAGACACCTCAAGTAATACGGACTATCCTCGATCTCTATATGCTGGATGTACAAAAAAAGTGAAACGTGTTTATTATTTATACCGGATAGATTATATATATATATGTCGTGAGCGGCTAAAATCACCAATTCATATGGCCTTGGTTGTACCGACCATTTTCCTCCCGGTGTGAGGGGAATGGGGGCCCTATGAATGGTGAGATACCCTTAGATCTGTTAGACGTTTCAGCGGTAGGATGGTAGATCCCCCCCCCCCCTCCACTGTGGCTTGTAGCCAATATAGGGCAAGGCGGACTTGTCCACTGGCATACAAAGCACACATCTCCTAGATCTAGGGAGCGCTCTCAGCTTTACTTACTTCCCCTATATATATATATATATATATATATATATATATATATATATTACACCTTGTTTTATTGTCTTCCTTTTTATTTTAGTCTGGCGAAGAAGGACCTTGATTAGCCGCGAAACTGATAGTCTTTGTTGCTTGCGCGGCGTTAAGCCCTAAATTAACTGACTAAAAACTGATAACTAACTGGTTTTTCTGGTGTAAGTGCCATGGCCAACTCCGGTGGATGGAAATCCCCACTTCAACACTAGTGTTTGCTGAACCGCTCAAACGCGACAGCCCTTATCCAGTGACACAGCAGTCAAAGTTCTATTTTACGGTGTAATATTAACATAATAACAACTAACAGCGGATTCACCAAGCATTCCCTTACTTGTCGGCTCAGCAAATCTCTCTCTCTCTCTCTCTCTCTCTTAAGAAAAACAACAGTAAATGACGGTAGGCGGGTGGAGGAGGGTTGGCATTTTTAAGAGGGTAACAACTTCATTTTTATGCTCTAATGTCTTTTCATATCATGATTATTGTATGCTCATCTCCGTGGTTGTTGTTTGTTTCTATGTCTGTCTGTCTGTCTGTCCGCTCTCTCTCTCTCTCTCTCTCACACACACACACACACACACACACACATACACACACAGAGTCCAGTTCACGTCAGTGATGCATTGTCTTGTGGGCAACCTACTCTCAACTCCTCCCTCATCCCCAGACTTTGTACTTATATTGTGTGTGTGTGTGTGTGTGTGTGTGTGTGTGTGTGTGTGTGTGTGTGTGTGTGTGTGTGTGTGTGTCTGTGAATAATTACGATGTGAGCCTGACCTTTTGTGGAGGGTAGCCTTCGTAGCAGTGTGCTCTGCCCTGCATAAGCACCACCTCCTTGCCTTTCAGTTTTCCGATGACAAGTTTTCCTTCATGACCAGGTACTGCAATAAATAAATTAATAAATAAATACATCAATAAATAATCAAAACATTATGATGATACTATGATAACATGATATATAAATATGCACCTTAAAAATAAAATTATCATTAATATTATGATATTGATAAGAATGTGTGCTATTGATAGGTGTTTTCCCAAAACAAAAAGGTATTGATCAATCAGCACATCGCAGTTATGTAGTGAAATGGTCAGTCTTTAAGTTTAGAATTTCAGAATTCCATTTCTCTCTTTTTTCTTTTTTCTTCTTTTTTTGGGGTGGGGGGGGGGGAGGGGGAGGGGTGATTGCTTTCAAAACGGCACTGAGAGGGGAGAGAGGGAAGGGGGGGGGGGAGCTGGGATACTCAGAGACTCCTCCAGAAATCCCCTCCCCATACCATACACAGATCAAGTGTATTTCACTCTAGTGAGTAAACTAAGGGAATGTGAAAGGAACAGCTGTTGCACTGGCGAAAAGTGTTCAAATGAATATTACAAGTATTTAATATGAAACGCGGCCCGGCGTGGAGTCACAAGCCTCACCAATGATCACAGCGGCAGATATTGTTCTGCATGGTTATGGTAACTTAGGGAATGTGAAAGGAACAGCTGTTGCACTGGCGAAAAGTTTTCAAATGAATATTACAAGTATTTAATATGAAACGCGGCCGTGGAGTCACACGCCTCACCATCACAGCGGAAAATATTGTTCAGCATGGTTATGGTAATCACAATACGGCATTGCCGGCATGGCGGTCACGTTCAAGTTATTTCACACACTAACTCCGTAAATGGGCCAGACATGACTGAGCATATGGCCGTCAATTTACTTTAAAAGTTCACAAGCACACACTTCCAGTTTGTCGGAAAGCTGGTGACCCTGTTTTTTAAAGCGCCACAGTTAGGCGTAAGCCGTCAGGGTCTGGCCGGTAAGCCCATTCCTCTCTCTTTCCGTGTACACTGAGCGGGAGAGGCGGGGTCACTGGCTCCGTCTGAAGCGGTAGAATGTGTCTCATATTGGGACGCACAATATGCATGACATTTCCTCAACTGATCCATGTATGTCAGGGGACACATTGTGCACGTACATGGCCACGGTCATTATGCATGTAACTGCCATAAAGCAGACATTTGCACCGACATTAAGGCGTTAGTGATGTTAAAGTGCTCCTCGGTACGAAGGCTTCAGTCGGTAACCAACAACAGTGTGTGTGTGTGTGTGTGTGTGTGTGTGTGTGTGTGTGTGTGTGTGTGTGTGTGTGTGTGTGTGTGTGTGTGTGTGTGTGAAGGCGGATCGAGGTGGGATTATAGAGCTCTAGTTTCTTGTTCAACTTTTTTTTCTTCTTTTTTTTTTCTTTTTTTTTTTTTTTTTTTTTTTTTGGGGGGGGGGGTCCTTTCCCCCGCATGTGTATACACTCTGAAGCACATGGACAAGTATCTGCCATAAAGCAGACAGCAAAAGGCCTCTTATCTCACTATTCACTCCCAGTCCGCAGTACATAGTTGGTCAGTATGCATGCACATATATACCTGCTATACAGCAGAGATTTTAACAGACATTACAGAACCTACAATACAATCTGAAGTGTATACAGAGGCATAGTCATGCACTGACTTGACTGCTTTAAACAGCCATCTTTAAACACAAATCACTTATTATGGCGACACTCTAAAGTAACTCAGAAATCAAAATTCACATCAATGAATCAACTCAGTAACCGTTCACTCCTACTATGGGAAACTGACATTTTACAGATACTATGCCTTACATGCAGAATGATAAACCAATCAAAACAAGATAAATGTCATCAAGATATTTGTGTATACATGTGTACAGGCTTCAGCACAGGAGATTAAATATTGTGTGACACACCTGAATCCCAAAAAAAGAACCCCGTGTTACAGTATCTAAAAGAGATTTATGCCATGGCCAACTGTCACACTAACACAGAAACTAGAATCTCGGTTACTATTTTGTACCACTTCAGCCCCCCCCCCCACCCCCCCCCCCCCCCCAACTTTCCTGAACAATTCAACTCCGACACATTTATCATTCGTGTCATTTATGGGCAATAAATCTTTCTTGTCTCCCCCCCCCCTCTGCCCCCCCCCCCCCCGGGCCAACCACACACACAAACACACTCACTATGGACAAAGATATTCAAGTGACACCCCACCCAACCCTACCCCTGTCCAAGATCCATTTACCCAACACACACACACACACACACACACACACACACACACACACACACACACACACACGCTCACTCACCTACACTCACACTGCTCACCTGTACTGACTGGAAATCCAGGAATCTTTTCGTAAGGGATGACTGTTCTGTCTTCCACAATATCAGCCAAGGCACCAAGACCCGAACCGCAGATAATGCCCAGCTTGGGGCGAATGGGAGTCTGGGCCAGTAGACTGTCAGCTATCTTCTTCACCTCGTCGTAGGACAAGACCTCCCTGTCGATGAACAAGGTGCGCATGGAAACTCAATCAGTTCAATCCAATTCAATATCTTTATTATCCCAATTTGGGCAGTTTTGTTTTCAGTGGTGTTTAAATAAAGAAAAGGAAAAAAAAGTATACAAACTTGAAGCAGATACGTGTATAAAACTCTCTCTCCCTATGCTCAAGCGCACACACACACACACACACACACACACACACACACACACACACACACACACACACACACACATGTACACATGCATGCACCCACACTGTTTCATCAGTCATTTGATAGTCTGATGGTACTCATCAACATAAAAAGATTTCTAAAGATCAAGAAATGATTTTTTTTTTAATCTATATAAAATACATTTTTAAAATTCATTTTCAAACACTTCAGTGACAAATTTTATGCAATGACACCTTGACTATACATGTAATGTATGTATGTCACACCCACTTTGATCTTTTTTTTATAACTCACCTTATAAAATACACATTTGCTTAGGGTTGACAAACCATGTCTAAGAAAGGGACAAAATATATGAGTTTACTGCAGGGGTGTAAGAACCACGGGGACCCTGAGGGCCCAGGCCCCCGAGGGCCCAGGCCCCCGTTCGATTTTTGGAAGGGGGGCCTGAATATCTTTGGGACCCCCTTGCTTTTGATAAGAGGAGTGGTGGGGCCCCCCTGCTCTGCTGTCGCAGGACACAATCCTTGGCAGTCAACACACACACACACACACACACACACACACACACACACACACACACACACCCAACCACCACCCTTCTTCACCCCGGCTGTATGGCTCACCCGACTTAGTGGGGCCCCCCTTCCTCTCAGCATCTTCCTACGCGCCTGTTACTGTACAAGCTCTTGACAGATTTGCATCATTCCATCTAACTCAATGTAATTATACGCAACACTGATATTATGTAAGACACTTGGAAAGAGCATGGATGGTAGCCACGCTGAATACTTTACAAACATTCGCACTCACACCTGGAGTAACTACATCATGGACAAGCTGATGGTGTGGTACGCTACTCAATGAAAAAGTCAAATGTGGTACTGTATATATAACATGACCAAATAAATGAAGACATTGGAATTCTGGTATCAGTGATTCTTTAGTGAGGAGGCTCCAGAGTTCAAATGCAGAGAAGATTTCATAATTATATTGTTTATCTAGCTATATTATTATATTAGAAGAATTAGTTTGAGTGTGTATTTGTACCAGTACAAGTACAAAAATTTTCATCTTGGATAACTGTGATTTTGTGTAAATTGTGATAACTTCCACTGATAGAAAGTCCAAACCAACACTTCAGGACGCCTACACTGTTTTGATCTTTCCTCATAAATCCAGTACTAGTGGATGAAATTACACAAACTGGGGATCAAATGAAGCAGAACTGAATATCTCTTACTTACAGTCTACATATGCACTTGCAAGACAAATAACAAACAGAAGTTGTTCATAATGAAAACCAAGTATGTGAAAAAACAGACTGTTTGTTTAAGCAAATTAAGCATTAAAATTACAAATATCAATGTCATTTGTTCATTAATCGTGTTTTAATAGGTAAAGTTAAACAGAGCAATGAATTTATTTTAATCTGATGATAAATGTCTAGATACACATACAAAGATTTTTTTATGGCTTCATGATGCCTGTTTAGAACACACCCTTTTGCACGCTTTCACTGACCAAGATCCTGCAAACTGGTAAGAGTTAATGGTAGGTTGATTGTTTATTTACTGGTTGTCCTGTTCAACCACATATGGGTGATATAGGGGTGGTCGGTGGTCTAGTGGTTAAGACACTTGTCACCAATGCGAGAGGTCAGGGGTTTGAGTCCCACTCGGGGAAAAGAATTTTTCCTTCTTGTACGTGGCACCGTTCAGTTGGGCCGATCATCGAGGGTTCTCTCCGGGTACTCAGGCTTCCTCCTCCTCTTCTTTGGAAATGTTCAGCCCACCAAATTTGAAAAATAAATGCAGTTCTAAATTCCGAAATTTAAATAGCTGAGCTGACCCTTCGCACCACGTGATTGTAATGTGTTTATGTCCAGTGTGAGAGAGAATGCATGTGATTCACATGAGTGTGCGTGTTGGGTTCAGTTTGTGGCACTTTGAGCCGATGCATGAAATTGGGCAAAGCGCCTATACAATACTCATTATTATTATTATATGTACCAAAGACAGGGCAACAAGAAAATGCCTGCATACTGTCTTGGCTCCCAGCCTGGTTTTGAACTCAAGACCCATGCATTGGCAGCCTAGTACTCCCATCTGAGACAGCTGGCCTAAAACTCATTTAGATTGGCATAGGTGTACTAGTATATATATATCAAATGTGTCTGGTCTGGTTTACTGTAGTGGGAATTGTAATTACAATTGTGTCGTTATTGTCGAGGACCGCTGAACAGCATGCTCCTGCTAACTACAATGTTTGCGACAGCTGGCCAGTCACTGAAATGATCGCTGTGTCCATGATAATAATAATAACATGGATATCTATATGGCTTAAGCTCTAAGCGCTGAAAAAGTTAAGAAAGATAAAATAAACTGCATGAAAATAATGCCAGGGAGAACAAAAAAGACACAGGAACTGTCACACACACACACACAGCTACCCCCCCCCCCCACACACACACACACTGATACCCCCCCCCCCACCCACACACACACACACACTGATACCCCCCCCCCACACACACACACACACACAAACACACTGATATACCCCCCCCCTCCCACACACAATCTCTCAGTCCCTCATTACTGCTGCTGAGCTGAGAACAAGTGTGTTTTGACTGCACTGAGTTTTAAAGGTGGGGACCGAATCTATATGCCTTATGCTTCTCGGAAGAGTGTTCCAAAGGATGGGTCCTTGGTGCGAAAACGACCGCTGCCCATAATACTATGTCTTAGTGTATAACATTAAAAAAAAATGTATTACAGCTGTGCTCTATCATAAAAGACAGTTGAACTGCATGCTGCTGCTAATGTGCAATTTTTGGAGACAGCTGTTCAATCGATCACTGTGAGCGTGTTCGAGTCAGTGAAAGCAGGTGTGGTTGAATCGCCAGGCAGAGCTAACACTGGGGATCTCTGTGGTCTACACGCTGGCCGATCGATATCATGTTACGCTGAGTCGACCAGAACTGACTGGATACATGACGCAGTCAGTCTGTGGAGGAGCAGTCGAACATACGTCTAGCTGTTTGCAGCAACAACGCCTGTTCGACACAACATTGCTTTACTTTTGATTCGACTACGCAACTCATGCCGGCTGTATCGGCGGAGGTTTCGACCTAACCAATTGGGGTAGTGTACGCGTACTTTAGCTGAAACAGGGCTGGTGGTCATTTCGGGACTAGCTGTTCTGTTTATAGACACGGTACTGGAGAGATCTCCTCAGTTTAACGGTCAGTGACCTGTTCTGATCAGTCGAGTGGGT
Source organism: Batillaria attramentaria (assembly GCA_018292915.2). Lineage (NCBI taxonomy): Eukaryota > Metazoa > Mollusca > Gastropoda > Batillariidae > Batillaria > Batillaria attramentaria. The sequence continues at coordinate 3,968,845 of JACVVK020000009.1, read as the reverse complement.
TGAGTTTGGTTCACGGCATACCGTTCGCGTTACCTGTGGGATGTAAACCAGACTACTAGAGTTTTTTCCCCACACGGCGCAACTGAACAAGATACAGTGTATCCGCAGCCGGTGTATTTTGCGATATCATAATGCCGCGCTCTGTTTATGAGGTTCTGCGTGGGCGGCGGTTACTGAGGAACTTGAAAACCCGGGATTGTACATACAGCAAATTTTGCGGAAATCAATCGTGTATAGTCCGTGTTTGACCCAACGCCGGCTTCAGTTCGTGTGTGTGTGTGTGTGTGTTTGACGGTGGACAGTGTGTGACGATAGTTCTGCCGGTGCCAGTTTTGACTGCCGTGCCACACTGTATGGTCAGCATTCGCAAGGTTAATTATTGCCTTTCAACCCGGCTGTCATCGGCACTGAGTCAGTTCAGCGAACAACACACACAACACCTTTTTAACCGCACACTTCGAGTCTGCAAGACTGACGTCACGACTGATGTAAATCCTGCGGAAATGATAAATCGTCGCTCTGTTGCAGTAAGGAAGTATATGTACACGCTTTCTGTGCTGGCATGAAAAACCGTTAATACTCACGGTAAGCTGTTCTGGCTGGCCATTCTTGTTGAGAGGGTTGAGGAGCAGGTGTCAGAAACGTCTCAGTGTCGTCTGCTGCTGTCTGTTGCGAGCCCACTGTTATTCGTCCAGTGATCTACTGCCGAACACGTGTTGTCCCGGATTAGTGTACATACAGTCTACGCTCCCGTGTCTGTGTCCAGCCAATCAAAATGTGTTGTCGCCGACGACACCCCCGAAGCTCGCGAGGCAATCCTTACAACATAAGCCAGTGCGCATGCGTGATAGTTCTGATACGCATATATTATTGACGTCACGTGTTTACTATATTTCGGGGACGATCCCTCTTCGATTCACGTATGAATAGCTGATTCACCTTTTCCGAGGAATAAAAAAAAGAAGGTGCAGGTTCTGCGTTTGTCTAGGCGGCCTGTCTTTTGTTGGGTATTAGGAAAGGTGACGCCGATCGATTCAGTAATGACTCGGGCGTCGAATCAGTTTGACCGACTAGAGTGGCTGGTATGACTGGCTGCTGGAGCAGTCAGTGCTGTCTGACCTCAGCACACTAGACCAGGTGATGCAATGTGCACTGGAAAGAGCTCGGCCCTAGTCAAGTTCAGTGCCTGCCAAGCGTCGAGTCCGTCAGTTTGTTCAGTTGCGCGGCTGGCCGCTATTTATTCGGTTGTCACCGGGTGACTCAGTTGCAAACATCGAAACTTGAGTTGTCGGCGCATTGGCACAGACTGTGACAAAGCCGTCCGGCCGGTACCGGCACTGAGAGTCCTCGTTTTATCATTTCTTTTTCGTTCTCTAGCCGACTGAGCCACCGGTCCGGCCACACAGTCGTAACGGCGGCGGAGAAGCCGGGCCGGTAGAGAACGCCCTTAGACGACTCAGTTAATTAGCCTACACATCCGACCGATTCCGTCGACAATCCGTGATCAGTCAGTTATGTGTAATGGAAATTTCAAGTCAGTGATGAAGGTGCAGGAGCACTGTGCTTGCCACGGTCACACACGGTAACTGGGTAACTCGATACTGAGCACCTACCGGCCGGGCGCACCGGCTGAGTCTGACAAATCGAAACTGAAAATCGGCCGGCCGTTTTTACTGTAACGGACAGCCGGAACTTAAAGTGACCAAGTGCATCTGAGTCAAGTTCAGTCACTACTGCGGTCTTATGCTAGTAATACAGCATCTACTACTGTCATTGTCACTGTCTGACCGTCGGAGTCAGACTCACTCCGCCGGCGTACTCAGTCGAGTAGCCTCCAGAGTGTGACCGATGCCGCTGATAACTTGAATAACCATAACACACGGTAATGCTTCACGGCATCACTGAGTGTGCAGAATATCACCATTTCAAGTCATGTGAGTAATACATGTATCTCGGTGTCACAGTCGAGTCATCCCGGACACATCATAACTGAAATCAAAGATCGATTATAGTCCGGCTGTCTGACTGTCAGTCCTTCTCAGTGCAGTGGCCCGGGCCGGCAATTCAGTTCCCTGTTTCACAATCAATGATCTTACCAGCACTGTTCAAGTTTGTCAGTCGACACAAAATGTAATGCTTTTTTCACGCCGGTGTCGACACATCAGTCAGAGACAGAACCAAAGATAGCTGCTAAGACTAGTACCGGCATGACGTTTCAAAGCTGACTAATCCACAATACTAGTAATTTATCCTAAACTGAGATTATCTTATCGTCACTATAAATGCAAAATATAACGCATTTATCACGGTGTCGTGACACATTACTGAGTGCCTGAACTCAGTAAAGAGTTGCGCTCCCTAACTTGAGGCGACATCAGACATCTGGCAGTGCATGGCGTCTCAGTCGGCCGCTAATCCCTAATTCTAATAATGATCACTGATCAGTGTTTCCCCTCGCCGCTATTCACTGTCGCCGGGTGAGCATGTTGATTGATCTGGCTTCAGTCACTGGTATTTGGCAAACACTTGCGAAAGACCGATCCAGCGACGCCCACCCCATCCAACACTCACACTCACACACAACACACACACACACCACACACACACACACACACACACACACACACTGACACACACACACACACACACTCCCCTCCCTCCCCCGAGATCCCGAGACTAATCCTGATCTCCCTCTCTCTCTCTCCCCCCCCCCCCCAATCTGCGATACATAATTATATTGTCATTTCTACTATGATCTCAAGCAACTGATTAAGTTCAGTCCAGTTTAATGGTTATGGTATCTCTGCGACAGCGGAAACACCACTAATGCCCTTCGATGGACCCAACTGATACGTAAACTGTCGTGAATAGTATTAGGTGGGGGGGGGGGGAGGGACGGGGCGGGGGAATGATGTGGTTAAATTTCATCTGCAAGTACATCTCAGATATATCTGCTAGATAGTCACTGAAAACGAGAGCCGACAGACACTGGGACATTCCAGCAATGACTGATGCAGCGATGAAATTTAAACTTTTCTTAGTTGACTTACGTACCCCGAACCATATTTTAAATGAAGAGCACACTGATCACCTCTTCTTTGGGGGGTCCCTCACAACGTTCACTGGGCAACTAACAACATTGATCAACCACAGAGACAAAGGGAAGCTACCAAAACATGGGCGTGCGTGAGAGTTGCCCGACTGGGTTTTCTCCCCCGAATCGGTCGACACTCGCTCTGGGTTAATTGTACTGTCACTTCTGTTCAGTATCTTTGGTACAGTTTACCAGAGACATATAATTATATACATCTACGCGTGTCTCAGGATTTACAGATTGATGACGGGTTCACAGGGGACATGACAATACTGTTACCTGGACCGCAACTGAACTGAACACCTGAACGCCATTCAAGTTAGGTTCGCTACTGACCAGGTCTGGCGGTTTAGTTCTGCAAAAATGCAACTGATCAGTTTTCGTGGGCGATCTGATTGTGTTTGGTGCGTGTCGTTAGTCCTACGTGTCAACAGTCCTACGTGTCGATAGACCTATGCCGATAGTCATACGTGTCCATAGTCCAAACTAGTTCTCGATAAATTATTCTCGACTGTCCGAATTCTCGATAGTCCCACGTGTTGATAGTCCTACATTTACTCAATGTCTCATCAGTCCTACGTGTCATTAATCCTGCGTGACATTAATCCTACGTGTCAAGGTCAGTCCTACGCGGTGTTTCAGTAGCAGGGGCGCCGGAACCGGGGGCGGGGAGGGGGGGGGGGGCACAATCATTATTATGTTAAAAATAAAATATAAAAAAAACTCTTTCAAAGCTGATTCAGTTTGCTGA
>JACVVK020000009.1:3950000-3960000 GCA_018292915.2 Batillaria attramentaria | reverse complement strand
GTCATAGCCCTTGTCCGCATAAAACAACAAAACAACAACAACAACAACGACGACAACAACAACAACAACGCTCTTCCCCTCGTGGGGTCGGGGGAAGGGGAGAGGAGAACAACATCAACAACAACGCTCTTTTCCTCGTGGGGTCGGAGGGGGGGGAGGGAGCAACAACAACAACAACAACGCTCTTCTCCTCGTGGGGTCGTTGGGGGGGGGGGGGGGGGAAGGGAGAAACCCGAATTTCCCAGCAACAGTGTAATAGGATTATAAATAAATATATTAATATCAAATAAATCAATAAGTTGTCTCCCCCTTCATCCCCACCTCCACCCTCCTAAGAGCAGTAAGGGGCAGGTTGGTGTGTGTGTGTGTGTGGGGGGGGGGTGTTTGGGAGTTTAACGTCCTTTTCCACCACATACGGCTGATATCAAAGACGGGGCAACGATGAAAATAGCCAGCACAAATATTTGGCCCCAGCCGGGATACGAACTCAAGACCGTGAGGGGCAGGTAGTATTACGGATGTTCAGTAGGACTTCGTATGGAGGACTTCGCTTAGCAGCGTAACCCATTTACATGTAAATTAGGCACGTTAGGGGCACGATTAGCTAACCGCAGCGCGTTAGCCGCTGGTGGCCTCTGCCGTGTGAGCCTAATTTACATGTAAATTATGGGTTACGCTGCTCAGCGAAGTCCTCCTTACGAAGTCCTACTAGACATGCCTATTGTCTTGAGATTTCTGTAGGAAAAAGTATTGTGAATGTTTACTTGTTTAATTTGAATTCGCACCGAAGGTCACGAGTGCCAGTCAGTGCTTTGACGTCAATGTCTTTCGTGGAGGGGGTGAGGCGGGAGAAGAGAGGGTATCACTAGTTTTGGGAAGCGGACGACTTCCTACGCCTGTCTCAACTTTCACCTTGGTGCAAGAGTACAATGGATGCTACTAACAGCATTATCCATACAGGTCATGGAGTCCTGTGGACCTTACCCCCCCCCCCTTCCCCAAACCACAACCACTACCTCCACCACTACTATCATCCCCTCCCCTAAACCAACAAAAGCGACCTTGCTTCTCGTTGTTCTTGACGTCAGTGTCCTTCGTTGATATGACGAGTTCATCTCGTTTGCAGCTAGGTTCGAATCAGTTCGGGTGGTTGAGCGGTCGATTCTCGACCACGCTCATGTGGGTTCGAATCCGGGGAAGATCAAAACGTATTCAGACCGTTTGCCCAGTATCCATACTGTGTTTGAAAGCACCAACGGTCACTAATGACAGTCAGTGCTTTGACGTCAATTTCTTTCGTGGAGGAGGGTGAGGCGGGTCCCGGCCAGAAGGGTGTCAATAGTTTTGGGAAGGGAGGGGGGGGGGGGGAGACGTGCCATTTCTCTTTAACTCAATTCTTACCAAGTAAGTTTATGGTTGTGCACCAATGGCTCCACTAAAAAAAAAAAAAAAATCATAATTAATTTATCTATTTATGAATTTAAATTTGGCTTTGTAGGAGTATTGCACTTTGATTATACTCGCGTTTGCTGCAATAAGAGTCCTCAAGGAACCGTTAATCTTGCCTGATTTTCGCATGCAGGGCTAAAAGCGAAAAGGGTCAAAAACGTGGAATACTCGTATGCGGTACGAAATGTGCTATACTTCCATCATAATACAATAGTACAGTAGGTGCTACTGCATATTCATACAGGTTGCGAAGTCCGGGCATCCTATGGGCCTCAAAATACCCGTCTACTCCCCACCCTCACCCCCTCCCCAAACCACCACCGCCACCACTACCACCATCCCCCTCTACAAAATAACAAAAGCGACCTGTTTCTCGTTCTTCTTGACGTCAGTCAGTGTCCTTCGTCGGTATGATGAGTTCATCTCCTTTGCAGCCCAGATTCGGGGTTCAGTTAGTGCAGGTGGATCAGTGCTGGATGCTCGTCCAGAGGGTTGTAGGTTCCAGTCCAGAAGAGATTAAAACTTACGCACACCTTTTCCCGTTGCCTATATTAAAAGCACCAAAGGTCACAAGTGCCAGTCAGTGCTTTGACGTCAGTTTCTTTCGTGGAGGGGGGTTGAAGTCGGAGGAGGTGGTATACCAATACTACTGTACTTTTTGCTGTACCTGTCTCAGTTTCCATCTTGGTGCATGAGTACAATGGATGCTACTAACAGCATAATATTCATATAGGTAGCAGAGTGCGGGTATCCTTTGGGCCTGAAATCCCACCCCCCCCCCCCCCCCCCCCCCCCAGCACACACACACACACACACACACACACACACACACACACACACACACACACACACACACACACACACACGCACACACGCACACACCTCCACCACCACCACCCCATCCAACAAAACTGACCCGTTTTTAGCTGCTCTTGACGTCATTCGGATGATATCATATGATTTATTGATATGGTGAGGTCACCTCGTTCGCTGCTAAGTTGCTGGTGGGTCGATTTTTTTTCTTCTTTTTTTTTCAGGTGACTGGAGTGAAGGTCATTATTAAATTTTGTGGAGGTCAGAATTTGTACAGACCTTATCCCAGTGTTTCCTGTCTTTGATGTCAAATTGGTGGACAAAAGACGTTTCAACACACACACACACATACACACACACACACACACACACACACACACACACACACACACACACACACACACACACACACACACACACACACACACACGCACGCACGCACGCACGCACGCACACACACACACACACACACACACACACACACACACACACACACACAGAGTCGTGATGCTGCAGAGCTTGTACAAAATGGAAAGTATTCATTACGTAATTTAAGCTGGTTGGATTTGTATGCAACTGTAACACAACCAGCAACTATTGAATCCTTAGCCATTTCTGTGTTTCACCATTTTGCTCATTATATTTTCTTTGTACGTTCGACTGTTGCTTGGTCCTTGGTTTCTGTGTTAAGTTTAGAACAGCGTTCAACTGTCTTCCTCTCCAACACATGCAATCTTACACAGTTTCCGAAAGGACGGGGGGAGCCGGGGTGGCCGAATGGTAGAGCGTTGGACTTCTAATGCTCGGGTCGTGAGTTCGTATCCCGGCTAGGGCCAAATATTTGTGCTGGCTTTTTCATCGTTGCCCCGTCTTTGATATCAGCCGTATGTGGTGGAAAAGGACGTTAAACCCCCAAACACCCACCCACTCACCAACCTTCGAAAGGACGGCTTTTGAGATAAGCATTAATTTTGTACGTTCAATATTTGAAACAGATGTCCCATCGTCATTAGCATCCGCATCCTTTATGGGAATTAACTGATACGCACTGTGGTGTTTAAAATTGCAGACAACTGCACACTATGATCCCTGTACTCCTGAACTTTGTAAAATTTGTACCTTTAATAATAATAATAATAATTGTATCGGCGCTTTACCCCATTTCATGAATCATATTTTCATATATTTGCCCCGGGGGCGGTCGGTGGTCTAGTGGTTAAGACTTAGTTACCCAGTGCGAGAGGTCAGGTTCGAGTCCCACTCGGGACGAAGAATGTTTCTTTCTTGTGTGTGGCACCGTTCATTCAATGAACGCACTGTCGGGCCGACCGTCGGGGGTTCAAGTTCTCTCCGTGTACTCCGGCTTCCTCAGTCCCCCTCTGCTTTGGAAATGTTCAGCCCACAAAACTAAAAAAATAAATGCAGTTCTAAAAATTCCGAAACTCAAATTGCTGAGCTGGCCCTTCGCACCATATGTCCAGTGTGAGAAAATGCGTGTGATTCGCGTGAGCATGCGTGTTGGGTTTAGCTCTCGGAGCTTTGAGCCAACTATTTGGGATAAAGCGCCTGTGTTAATGCGCTTATTATTATTATTATTATCATCATCATTATTTATTTATTTATATTTGGCGTTTATGTGTATATCCATAGAAGCTGCAGCAGGGGTGTTTGGTACATGTATTGGCATTTCAAGAATTACCCCCCCCCCTCCCTTCCCTTCATTCATCTGCTATGTGTTGTATATATGTTGTAATATGTATGGCATGAGTGGAAAAATATGGACATGTTGTTCAGAATTGTGCTATATAAGTCTGATTTATTATTATTATTATTAAAACCTGGTGCCGCAGTGAACCGTTAATAATAAACGAAAATTCTAGAGGCCGCTTCTTCTCAAAACGGACTAATAGAGACGCTGTGATTCTTAGACTGCTTCACAGAGTGGATGCTGTTGATTGAAGTGTATAGATTGGGGGGGGGGGAGAAGGTAGTGAGGCGCGGGGACGGGGGGGGGGGGGGCGGAGCGGGGGGAGGGGGGTGGGGAGGGAAAATGGGACTTACGATAACATGTCAGTTGAAAATAAATGCAAAAATCGAAAACCGGGAGCCAACTACCGAAAAAAAGGTGCAGGTATTTTTCTCATTTTCCCATCTTTGGTAACACCCTGTATGTATAGTGAAAATAACGTTAACGCCCGAAACACCCAACCACCCTGAAAAATCCAAAAGACTGCATTCTGACTAGGCTAATTTCGTAAAATGTTACGAAAGCTTTCTTGTGGGCTTTCCAGGACTTCCTTGGTTTTATGAATGGATGCGGCTATCATTACTACGATTATTCTGGTCCCGGCGTTTGATAAAGCATGTCAACATGCTTGTGTAAGAGAAAGTTTACCTAAGCATCTGATAGTACTAGGTTTGACTCAGTCGTAACCCCAAGGCCCAGTAGAAAACATTGGTGCGGAGTATCACGTGACCCCATACGCCCCACCTTACCGTCCTGTTTCGGAACCGAGCCATATAAAGTCTCCGGCGTGGGACAGCGTCAGAAGGAGGAGAAAATTCCGTGCCCCTCTCAAGATGGCGCCCTCGCTAACATTACTGTTAGCTCTAACTGTGGCACTACACACTACAAACACAAAAGCCTGGAAACAAAGTGAGTGGCAGTCAGTTAGTCTTATTTCTTTTGTTTCTTTATTTTATTTAGTTTGTATATGATCATTTTACTTGTGTTATCTGTTCTTAATCTGTGCTCTTTTGCTTTATTAGTTGTTCTCGCCCAGTGTACGTTGTGTTGTTTTGTGGTTGTTTTTTGTTAATTTGTTTTACTTCAGTTTTAGATTGTAAGCCGCTTAAAGCTTGTTCCCCGGTGATAGGTGCCTTATCAGTAGCAGTAGTAGTAGTAGTAGTAGTAGTAGTAGTAGTAGTAGTATTGTTTATCCATCTTGCCGAGCGTATGTGTAAGCCCAGGGTCTTTCCTTAATTTATCCGGACGCCTGTCAAGTTCGTGTCTTGTTTATGCAGTCTATCCAGAATGTTTACTTCGAAACTACGCCATTGAGTAGCGCTTTCGAACACATATCTAAATATATACAATTACCAGGAGTAATGGAATTCTTAAATTCATAAAATGCATGCTCTTTTTGAACTAATGATTGCAGTTGTCTCTTGTTCCTTATTAAACATTTGATTTTTTTCTTCAAATATTCTAAACATTTTATCTTATTACTTACCTAAGCTCTTAACCTTGCCTTTTCCAAAACTCCACCCCAAAGAGTGAGACAGTAAGATTACCTTTATCCGTTTCCTGCATTTTTCTTGATTTAAAAAAAAATCTTTATTTTATGATTTTGTTTTTGTTTTTGTCAATTTTGGGGGCAAAAACATGTTACTGATTTTTTTTCTTTTTTTTTTTACTCAGTATCTCTCTCTCTCTCTCTCTCTCTCTCTCTCTCTCTCTCAATGTCACAGTCACCTTGGATAACATATTTTTGTTACTTAGTCATGTACTCTCTTCAGGCGCCGTCTTTCCGTACCAGTTATTTTTCATCGTTTAAAAACAGTAAAATGACTTTCTCTCGTGAAGAGATTAAACAGAAAATGAAACGAGATACTACTGCAAGATTTCAAACCCTGGAAAGATAGCTCTAGGTCAGACTCTGATGACCTCCCAGATAACCTTTACTGACTGTCACTCAAAAGAAAAACTAGAGAGGCAAAAGCCTCCATGGCTCCCTTGTGACATGGGTCAAGGTCATTCAAAAGAGTATGTTTGTAAAAAATCTTATCACTATCTATCATCAAGCCAAGTAAGGTGTCTCTGGTGTTCTTAGTTCCTGGCAATATTACACTTTTCCCCAAAACTGACTATATGGCCTTGACCTTGGGCCAAGGTCATTCAAATAAGATATTAATGTCTATCATTACACCAAGTTGGATGCCTCTAGTATTTGTAGTTTCTCCAAAAACGGTAATATTGAAATTCACAACAGACAGCTTTAATGACCTTGACCTTAAGTTCTTATCAATGTCTATTAGCATGGCAAGTTTGGCGCCTCTGCTGTTTGTTGTTTCTGAGAAAATGCCAATGTTACGGTTTCACAAAAATAGCTTGTACGGCCTTGACCTTGACACAAGGCTATTGAATACATGTATGTCTGTTAAGTTCTTATCAATGTCTATCACCATATAAAGTTTAAAACCTCTGGTTTTTGTAGATTCCAAGAAAATGCCAATGCAAAATTTTCAAACAAACAGCTTTAGTGACCTTGACCTTGAGTCAAGGTCATTCAACATGATACTTTTGAAAGGTCTTATGGCTGTCTATAGGCATGCCAAGTTTGGTGCCTCTGCTTTTTGTAGATTCTGAGAAAATGCCCATGTTAAGGTTTACTGCGGAAATGCGGAAAATAGCTTGTACAGCCTTGACCTTGACACAAGGCCATTGAATACATGTACATCTGTAAAGTTCTTATCAATGTCTATCATCATGCAAAGTTTAAAACCTCCGGTTTTTGTAGATTCCAAGAAAATGCCAATGCAAACTTTTCAAACAAACAGCTTTAGTGACCTTGACCTTGAGTCAAGGTCACTCAGAATGATATATTTTGAAAGGTCTTACGGCTGTCTATCAGCATGCCAAGTTTGGTGCCTGTGCTGTTTGTAGATTCTGAGAAAATGCCAACGTTAAGGTTTTCTACGGAAATGCGGAAAATAGCTTGTCTGACCTTGACCTTCACATAAGGCCATTGAATACATGTATATCTGTAAAGTTCTTATCAATGTCTATCATCATGCAAAGTTGAAAACCTCTGGTATTTGTAGACTCCAAGAAAATGCCTATGTAAAATTTTCAAACAGACAGCTTTAGTGACCTTGACCTTGAGTCAAGGTCATTCAAAATTATATATTTTGAAGGTCCTATGGCTGTCTATCGGCATGCCAAGTTTGGTGACTCTGCTCTTTGTAGATTCTGAGAAAATGCCATTGTTAAGGTTTACTGCGGACACACCCACAGACAGACACACACACACACACACAGACAGACGACGGAGGGTTACAACATAGACTCCCATTGTTACACAAGGGAGCCAAAAAAGGGGGTCAAACTCACGGGTTTATCTGACCTATACCGCAATAGTTGCGCGAATCTACAGTTCTGCTGCGTTTGCACTTCAGTTGAAAAAGCTCTGTGTTTAAGAAAAACAAACAGAAAACAAACAAACAAACAAACAAACAAACAAAAAACACACACAAAAAAGAGTGAGTTTCAGCCCATAAAACATTAGTTTGAATAAATAAGAGACCAACAAATATTTACAAACGAATGCCGGCAACAACAAAAAAAAGGATGAAATGTGTGTGCAAACATCAACCTTAGATTATAATGTAACCCCAATGCTAGAATAATTATGCTGTTTCGTGAAAATGAATGCGACTATTCAGAGTCAAGTGAATGCTGTCATATCCAACATTTGCTGAAGATGGTAGATTTCTCTTCTTATGGTTTGGCATTATTATCATTCAATCAATCAATCAATCAATCAATCAATACATCTTTATTATCCCAGAGGGAAATTTGGGTGTGGTGGACAAACAAAGACAATGATACACATCAAATTAACATAAAAAACAACACTACAATTAAATTAGAGATTTCCATGAATTAAAAAAAACTCAGGGTGAGTTAAAAAAAAATGTGTGGATTGAAAACTGGAAAGCTAAATAAATTATTATGACCTGAGGTGCAAGGTTCTCGACCCGAAGCGGGCGGGGGATATCTGAACTGGTTGACAGTTATAACTGCCAATAATTATGACAATGCTCGGGGTCGTGAGTTATATATCTGGCCGAAATCCGAAACTTCCTGCGTTCTGTCTTTTCCTTCGTTGTCCCGCCTTCGCTGTCTTTAACTCCCCCCCCCCCTTCCCCCTCCGGGTGGCCGAACGGTAGAGCGTTGGACTTCTAATGCTCGGATCGTGTTCGTATCCCGGCTGGGACCAAATATTTGTGCTGGCTTTTTCATCGTTGCCCCGTCTTTGATATCACCGTATGTCGCGGAAAAGGACGTTAAACCCCCAAACACCCCAACCTTGATATCACCCGTACGTGGTGGAAAAGGACATTAAACCCCCAAACACCCACCCACCCTTTACCCTTCCCCCTCCCCCGCCCCTCCTCCTCCTCCTCCAAATCCGCTACACCCCAAAGCCCACCACAAACCCAGGCTACCTTGAAGCATTCCTCCTGCTTGTCCTAATCTTGAATGGCCAGAATTCGACGCAGAAGTCAGCGGTCGCCTGTGACTGTGTGGGAGTCTAGTCTGTGCTGGGAAAGCAGCAACTGGTGCCGTGTGCGTAGACACTTCTGGGAGATAAGTCACAGACTCAGAAACTTTGAGGACGCGAGTTAAATAACTTCCTGTGTTAACCCCCCCCCCCCCCCCCACACACACACACACACACCCCAGCCCCAAACTGAAGATGGGATCGACCATCCGATTTTCGACAGCTGTCGTCGTATGTGGTCAGCCTTCCTGAGCAGCTTGACAGGAGTGGCCTGTGGCGTAGTGGTTAAAACACGGCTACCAATACTCAGTTTAATTCTTGGTCCGGCTGCGCCGTACGTGCTTTGCGTGTGTGTGTGTGTGTGTGTGTGTGTGTGTGTGTGTGTGGAGGGGGGGGGGTGAGGGTTTAAGCCCTCCCCCTCTTCCCCTATCTCTGGAATCTTCCACCTCACAAAGCAAAAATTGATATATATATTAATTAAAAAAACAAACAAACCAAAAACGGTTGTAAGATAACTAGATACCTAACTCAGTTGTGACTGCCTTTATATTATATTTAATATTAAAATTATGTGATTGCGCTGTGTTAGAATCGCCCACCCTCTAACTTAATTCAACTTAACTCAGTTTAGTTCAATTCTTTATTGTACCATACCCTATATGAAAATTTGGTCGCAGGTATTGACAGTAAATACAATAACAGCAACAACAACAACAACAACAACAATCGGACATCGCACGTGATGTAAAAATATGCGAAATTTGACACACAGATAAAAATCACTCCATCATTCAGCATCCATGAGGCTCAAAACCTCTCCGCCGCACGAAACACGCGAAGCAACCGAACTGAAACCGAAGCTCTTCGTCAACAATTGATCACATGCGCAAAGTAGTTCCCTTGAGCCTAGTTTAATTATCGTCGGTTTAGTTGTACATATTAGGCGTGCTGTTGACAGACTTCATAGCAGCTTGTATTGCCAGACATGGAAAAGTCAACGGGAGATAAATGCCGCTTTTCCGTCAATTTCCCAAACTGTGGCTATGACTAGATGGTGGTGACGTCACAGTCGAAGCGAGCTTTGTGACGCAGATTATGACGTGCTGCTCTTACTTCAAGTTGTAGCCGGCACACGGGAGAGTAAAATAATAATAATAATGAGTATTGAGTAATAGGCGCTTTACCCAATTTCATGAATCGGCTCAAAGCGCCGCGAACTGAACCCATCACGAACGCTCACGTGAATCACACGCATTCTCTCACACACTGGACATAAACACATTACAATCACGTGGTGCGAAGGGTCAGCTCAGCTATTTATATTTCGGAATTTAGAATTGGATTTATTTTTCAGATTTGGTGGGCTGAACATTTCCAAAGCAGGGTGGGTGAATGGGTGTTTTGGGGTTTAACGTCCTTTTCCACCATATACGGTTGATATCAAAGACGGG